>OV839566.1:18931242-19092535 GCA_929447395.1 Epistrophe grossulariae | reverse complement strand
TCTAACAAAAAAAATTACCTTAGTTCCCTAAGGCAAATCAGCCTATTTGTCTTTACCTAGGGCGTGCACAAATCACCTTAGTCCTAGGCAAAGTTATGTTAGTCAAATAACATCCTAACAAAAAAAAATTACCTTAGTTCCCTAAGGCAAATCAGCCTATTTGTCTTTACCTAGGGCGTGCACAAATCACCTTAGTCCTAGGCAAAGTTATGTTAGTCAAATAACATCCTAACAAAAAAAATTACCTTAGTTTCCCTAAGGCAAATCAGCCTATTTTTCTTACCTAGGGCGTGCACAAATCACCTTAGTCCTAGGCAAAGTTATGTTAGTCAAATAACATCCTAACAAAAAAAATTACCTTAGTTCCCTAAGGCAAATCAGCCTATTTGTCTTAACATAGGGCGTGCACAAATCACCTTTAGTCCTAGGCAAAGTTATGTTAGTCAAATAACATCCTAACAAAAAAAATTACCTTAGTTCCCTAAGGCAAATCAGCCTATTTGTCTTTACCTAGGGCGTGCACAAATCACCTTAGTCCTAGGCAAAGTTATGTTAGTCAAATAACATCTAACAAAAAAAATTACCTTAGTTCCCTAAGGCAAATCAGCCTATTTGTCTTTACCTAGGGCGTGCACAAATCACCTTAGTCCTAGGCAAAGTTATGTTAGTCAAATAACATCCTAACAAAAAAAATTACCTTAGTTCCCTAAGGCAAATCAGCCTATTTGTCTTTACCTAGGGCGTGCACAAATCACCTTAGTCCTAGGCAAAGTTATGTTAGTCAAATAACATTCTAACAAAAAAAATTACCTTAGTTCCCTAAGGCAAATCAGCCTATTTGTCTTTACCTAGGGCGTGCACAAATCACCTTAGTCCTAGGCAAAGTTATGTTAGTCAAATAACATCCTAACAAAAAAAATTACCTAGTTCCCTAAGGCAAATCAGCCTATTTGTCTTTACCTAGGGCGTGCACAAATCACCTTAGTCCTAGGCAAAGTTATGTTAGTCAAATAACATCCTAACAAAAAAAATTACCTTAGTTCCCTAAGGCAAATCAGCCTATTTGTCTTTACCTAGGGCGTGCACAAATCACCTTAGTCCTAGGCAAAGTTATGTTAGTCAAATAACATTCTAACAAAAAAAATTACCTTAGTTCCCTAAGGCAAATCAGCCTATTTGTCTTTACCTAGGGCGTGCACAAATCACCTTAGTCCTAGGCAAAATTATGTTAGTCAAATAACATTGCGCCACAAAAAAATTAGCTTAGTTTCCTAAGGCAAATCAGCCTATTTGGCTTTACCTAGGGCGTGCACAAATCACCTTAGTCCTAGGCAAAGTTATGTTAGTCAAATAACATTCTAACAAAAAAAATTACCTTAGTTCCCTAAGGCAAATCACCCTATTTGTCTTTACCTAGGGCGTGCACAAATCACCTTAGTCCTAGGCAAAGTTATGTTAGTCAAATAACATTTCTAACAAAAAAAATTACCTAGTTCCCTAAGGCAAATCAGCCTATTTGTCTTTACCTAGGGCGTGCACAAATCACCTTAGTCCTAGGCAAAGTTATGTTAGTCAAATAACATTCTAACAAAAAAAATTACCTAGTTCCCTAAGGCAAATCAGCCTATTTGTCTTTACCTAGGGCGTGCACAAATCACCTTAGTCCTAGGCAAAGTTATGTTAGTCAAATAACATTCTAACAAAAAAAATTACCTTAGCTCCCTAAGGCAAATCAGCCTATTTGACTTTACCTAGGGCGTGCACAAATCACCTTAGTCCTAGGCAAAGTTATGTTAGTCAAATAACATCCTAACAAAAAAAATTACCTTAGTTCCCTAAGGCAAATCAGCCTATTTGTCTTTACCTAGGGCGTGCACAAATCACCTTAGTCCTAGGCAAAGTTATGTTAGTCAAATAACATCCTAACAAAAAAAATTACCTTAGTTCCCTAAGGCAAATCAGCCTATTTGTCTTTACCTAGGGCGTGCACAAATCACCTTAGTCCTAGGCAAAGTTATGTTAGTCAAATAACATTCTAACAAAAAAAATTACCTTAGTTCCCTAAGGCAAATCAGCCTATTTGTCTTTACCTAGGGCGTGCACAAATCACCTTAGTCCTAGGCAAAATTATGTTAGTCAAATAACATTGCGCCACAAAAAATTAGCTTAGTTTCCTAAGGCAAATCAGCCTATTTGGCTTTACCTAGGGCGTGCACAAATCACCTTAGTCCTAGGCAAAGTTATGTTAGTCAAATAACATTCTAACAAAAAAAATTACCTTAGTTCCCTAAGGCAAATCAGCCTATTTGTCTTTACCTAGGGCGTGCACAAATCACCTTAGTCCTAGGCAAAGTTATGTTAGTCAAATAACATTCTAACAAAAAAAATTACCTTAGTTTCCCTAAGGCAAATCAGCCTATTTGTCTTTACCTAGGGCGTGCACAAATCACCTTAGTCCTAGGCAAAGTTATGTTAGTCAAATAACATTCTAACAAAAAAAAATTACCTTAGTTCCCTAAGGCAAATCAGCCTATTTGTCTTTACCTAGGGCGTGCACAAATCACCTTAGTCCTAGGCAAAGTTATGTTAGTCAAATAACATTCTAACAAAAAAAATTACCTTAGTTCCCTAAGGCAAATCAGCCTATTTGTCTTTACCTAGGGCGTGCACAAATCACCTTAGTCCTAGGCAAAGTTATGTTAGTTAAGCACCAAAAAAAATTAGCTTAGTTTCCTAAGGCAAATTAGCCTATTTAATTTTACCTAGGACGTTGATATTAGCTTAGTTCTAGGCTAATTTATGTTAGTCAAATAACATTGCGCCACAAAAACTGTTAGCCTAGTTTCCTAAGGTAAGTTAGCCTATTTTACATTACCTAGGGCGTACTTGAATTGACTTAGCACTAGGCTAAGTTAAGCTAGGAAAATAACATCCATACAAAAACATTTACCTTAGTTTCCTAAGTTAAGTTAGCCTATTTTACATTACCTAGGGCGTACTTGAATTAGCTTAGAACTAGGCTAAGTTAAGCTCGGAAAATAACATCCATACAAAATAATTCACCTTAGGCGAATAGGTTAATTTTACACATGATTTTTCTCTGGGTGTAAAAGGAAAAAAAAAAAAAAAAAAAACCAACACTACACAACAACCCTAAGTACTTGCTTACACTTGGCGCAAAAACCATCCTGCCAGCCACAAGGAAACGTCAGAACATGTACACACACACACTATACAGACTATATATACCTACAGACACCCTACTCACAATAACGCTCCAATGATAAAACCAACTTAAACGGGAAGGAGAGGAGGAATAAAGCCCAGACTTTCCGGCAGACAGACATCTTGAAATTGCATAATGCAACAAAATGAATTCATTGTATTGTTTTAGCAACGTTTCGAGCCATCACCATCAGCTATGAGCTGTACCAAACCAACCAAACATATTATATGTAGTCAGAGCCACCAGAAGCATCTTTAGGCGAACATATACTGTCATCTACCCACATGCCATTCAATTATCATAACGAATGAGCCTAGTGCGGCTGACGTAGAGCGTGGCATGTCGGCACACGGCACAGCTTCGGTTATATAGGAGTGTTAGAAAACGTGCATTATGCATCCTTTCTGTTTGAAGGTCCTTATTTGTTTTTTTTCTTCATTTTTTTTTTTATTATTATTTGAGATTTCACGTGTGTAAAGTGAATGTTCATTGAATTCAAAAGAAGGGGGTGTTTTTTTTATATTTTCAACGCAGGGTAAAATTGAATTCATGTGTAAATGGTGTTTTTCTTAAAGTTAAAATAAAGGAAATAATTCCTAAAATATGGTAAAATATGTATAATAATTTCTGCTGGCAGTATTTGATCGAATTTTAGTAGACCAGTGTCAGGGGAAGGTTTTATTCTATATAAAAGTTGGTGGATGGTTTTAGATATGTCAACGCTTTGTTAACCTAGATGTTTTATTTCTTGAATAACACAGTAAAATTTACACGGGGTGATTGGCATAGGATGCTCCGAAAATTTGTTAGGTTGAATTGAATAAAACAAGAAAAATCGTACAGTGGATTTTCTCCCGTTTTCTAGAAAATTGACTTATTAATGAAAAAACTGTATCAAAAAACAACATTGCTTTTTTTAAAGAGGGAAATCTATCAATTATTTTATTTTATTTTATTTTATTTTATTTTATTTTATTCTATTTGCTTTTATTTTACTTTATTTTATTTTATTCTATTTGCTTTTATTTTATTTTATTTTATTTTATTTTATTTTATTTTATTTTATTTTATTTTATTTTACTTTACTTTATTTTATTTTATTTTATTTTATTTTATTTTATTTTATTTTATTTTATTTTATTTTATTTTATTTTATTTTATTTTATCTTATTTTATCTTTTAATTGAAAAGTTTTTGGAACAAATTGTTTTCAAATTAAAATTGTTTGAAGAAAACAATTTAAATTCTATGTAAATAATTAAGTTACAATTTAGCTTTAAGTAGGTACTTAATAAACTCTTATAAATTTTTAGTCGAAAGCTTTAAAAACATTTTTATCATTCTTTTTTAGTTTAAAGAAAATTTTAAACAAAAACAATCTTTTTTCTTAATCTATAAATATTTTGGCATTTAGTACCTACATTTGTACAATGTACATATTTATATTATGTACTATACATGAACCTACTGGCTACTGTATTTTTGAACAAAATATGAAATACACTATATTTTTTATTTTCGACTCCATACGGACATAAATACTATATTCAGTGATGCCAGATGAGATTTAAAAAATTCCACTGGATTCGAAAAAAATTCCCATTATTTTTGTACTGGGCGGAACTACATCTAACCAAATTTAGAGTCAAACTTAAGAGACAAACATTTTTTTTTGCTGGTTAAGTCAATTTTGTTTTACGAGATTCAAGCCAAGAAGGAAGATTGCAGCTGCAATTTTAGTGAACAGAAAACGTAAAACCTGGTTTGATTTTTTTTGGAATGAAGAACGAAAGATTGTTCATCTCTGCTTGTTTAACAGAATTTTTCTGATATTCAGGCCAACATTTTTTTTTTTGTGAGTTATAAATGAAAAATAAGAAAATAAAATTAGAAGAAAATACTATAACAAAGTATATTTGCAGTGGGTTTGGTAAAAATATTACTTCCCCCCCCCCCCCCCATTAAAAAGCATTTGGAAAATTTTCCCATCATGAATCCCACCATAAGTCTGATTTTTTCCCTTCCCTTTTGATTGGAAAAAACTTTAATAAAAGAATTGCGAAGACACCATTAAATGTTTATTTGTGCGGAGTTGTAAAATCGATTTGAAAAAAAACATTTTCCCTTTTTTGAAATATTGAATTAAAAAAATTTTTGAAGTTAAAAACTATTTTTACTTGCAATATATATACATAATGTGTTATATGGCAAGTTATGAATTCGTAAAAACAATTGAATAAAAGATTTTGATTTTGAAATAGACAAAATTGGAGTTCGCAATTTTGTCTGTCTGTTCGTCTGCAGCCTATAAACGAGTGGGCCGATTTTTTTTAAGCTTTGTATACATATAGCGTTTTTTGTGCATTCTTCCAAAACGTTTTTTTTTTAATTTTTTTTAGACCAAAAATAACGTTATCTGCTGTACAATTTTTTTGAGCAATTAATGAAAAATTTTTTTCTCAAAAACGTGCCCACAACTTCTTTTTTTCTTTTTAAAATTTGACAATTTTTTTTAAATGTAGGTTGAAAAATTATTACAAATGGCACCTCCCATAGAACCATTTGTTTTATTTTAAATTTTTTCAAAACTGGTTCAACTGATTTTGATCAATTTTTTATCGAGAATATTTTAAACACTTTTAAATGTTATGTTTGCAAATTTTTTAATTTTTTTTGTTGTTAAAAAAAATGTTTCAAATATTTTTTTTTTTTAAACATAATAATTCGAAAATGACTTGATCGATTTTTATTAAACTTTGAACACAGCAGATTTTTTTTAATATTATCTAGTAAATTTTAACAAAAAATTTTTCGTATGACCAAAAAAAAAAACCATAATGAATTTTAGTTCATAGATTAATAACGTTATCTCTTATAGGACGTTTTTTATATTCGACTATCTCATCTTAAACCGATTAATAAAACAGAATAATCTTAAAGAAATGAGATAGTCGAAAATTAACAAAATGGTCCTTTGAGAAGTATATTCTATTAATATTGGCTTACTGTTAAATTTTTTTCTAATATCGTACTAATATAAACTCACTTTTTTTATCTTAATCGTAGAAGTTATTTTCGAGAAAAATAAAAAAAAATTCTTTATATATTTTTAACAGTTGTTACAGAGCTTTTCTTAATTGTCGCTTTAAAAATAAATTTTGTTTTAATTATTTAAAAATTTAATTATGCTAGTTTTAATAATAATCAACGAAGTGTCTTTCAAATTATTGAGTTTCCAAAAAAGATTTAAATTTTTTTAAACTTCAAAAAATATTTTATTGAAAATTTTTGTATGCAATACTATTAAAAGTTTTCAAATTTCTACATAAAAAAAAACTGACCCAAATCGGTTGAATTGTTTCGGGAAAAACGAAAATGAAAAAAATTATATGGGAAGTGCCATATTAATAACTAAGTATTTTTCGAAATATTTTTTAAAAACCAGCTAATTAAATAACTATTTTTTTTTTGAGAAAAATAAGTTTATTTTATTGCTAAAAAATTTTGTACCTATGGCGGGTAACGTTATTTTATATCCTTATATGAAAAAACTTTTTCGGTCTAATGGCCCAAAAATGCCCCAGTTTGAAGATAATCGACGTATCCTTTTAGGCTCTATAGTCGACCGGAGGGACAGACAATATGCAGACGGATAGAATCTCAAGATCCACTATTTTCGACTTCCCTATCATTGGTTGATCCAATTTTGTAGTTCTGTTTTTTTTTTTACGAATGCATTACTCACTATGTAGCGTATTTTGTATAAGATTCGAAGAAAATCTAAAGCGTATAATTTGGGTATGAATTTAATTTTTTTTTTCAAATTTTTAACTTATTAGGTAATAATAGTCTAGCCGTAAGAGAATTCTCTCAATAACATAAAAATAAAAGACGCACGAAAACAAACAAAGTATGCAGTTTTTGAACAAATCATGTAATAACATTTTTAAAATAAAATTGTAATTCGTCAAATCGCTTCGTTTGACACCTCATTTGTCAAAATCGGTGTAGTAGGTACCTAAGAGACATGAGAGAAATAATATATATAAGATTTTTGTTTCAATATTCAATGCTATGTTCTGAATTTTTAGTCAAACATTAAAAATACGATGCAATGTCGATTGATGTCTATTAGTTTTTTGAGAAAATTGAAAATTTAAAATTCTTTTCATTTTTCAACAAAAAAACAAAAAGAAATTTCCTTTATAGCAAAATCTCGTACTGTTCCTTTCTCCATAAATAATTAATATCTCTTACAAACGAGTCAATTTAAACACAATTTCTATGCAACGACAGTCTTTTTTAAAAATGGACCCAACAGCATATTTATTTCTTTTTAACGAAATGCCTGGTAAAAAATTTCTGAGATTTTTCGTTTCAGCATTTAAAATTCCTATTTCTAAGAAATATGAAATGTCGAAGTGCAAGCCTACAGTTATAAGAACGATTTATAAAGAGTGTAGACTGTAGGTATAGGTATACAGAAAAAAAATTTATTACCGAGAAAATTGGCATTTCATTTGGTATATGCTTTTTAAAAAGTAATATCAAAGTTAGCAGAAAATTGTTCAAATTTTAAAAGATACTTTTTTTCGCAGAATCGAGTTCATGAGATGACGATGCTGAAATTTGGAATTTTGGTTAGGTGGTACATACATACATAGAAAACTCAACGATGGTAGGTAAAGAAATGCGTATGGTACCTTATGATTTTTGTATGAATCTTATTTCATTTGCATAGCTATACCTGATGTAAAATAGAAACATGTTAGCTGATTTAGAAAAAAATTCTTTACACAGAATTTTAGCTCAAACTTCTCTACATATATAACGAACCAACTTTTTGTAGCCATGATGGTTCGTTATAAAAAAGTTTGGTATGGGAAAAAAAAATCCCATCGATCCATCTGAACCACAAGACAAGACCACAAAAATTTTTTTGGACAAATTGATTCGTTTAAATTTATATATCTATCTCGATTGAATTTTAGTGTAGGTACATTATTTTAGCCAATATGATGATAAGATGAATATGATTACCTACATTTCATTATGGTTATTATATCATTGACTTTAGTACTTATACTTTATTTAAAATATTGATAAACTAAAATGAATAGTGTCCATTTTTTTTACAAGTAACTTCATAATTTTTTTGAACCCATTTTCTCTTCAAATATAATTGCAACCCAAAAACTGCATATCTTAATCCCAAATTTAAACAGGATATATATTCTTACCCAGAGCAACCTATTCATTTCCCTAATTAACATTATAAGAAATTCCTTCCTAATCCGAATCTCGTTCTTTCACTTTTATCATTACTACCCTTTCTATTATAGTTGCCTGGAAAACTAAAACACAGAGGTATACAAGACCCAATTTCAATGTAAGAAAGATCATTGTTATAATTCACAGACGTTCCCAACGACAACAACAACATCGTTCGACAAAGCAAACAGTCCAATTAATTTACTTCTCTTATTTTTTTTTAACTTTCTCCGACAGACAAAACTTGAACAAAACAATGCAAAGCTTTACAACTATCACTCAGAAAGACACAAACTTAACCAACGACAAAAAAAACAACATCCTTTATTCAAAGGAAATACTGCAAATATTTTCCCATTTCACATAAAATTACTATAAAAATAATAAATAAAAAAAAAACAAAATTTAAAACTCTATATCTACTATACGCACCCAAGAAACTATAAACATTAAATTCACAAAAGGTAGACAAGACACAAACAACAACTACACTATAAAACAAAATTGAACAACAACGACAGAAAAGTGGTTTCCTCAAATGCTGTAAACTAACCCCAAAAGACCTTATAACACAACAGAAGAACCCCAAACCTAAAAATATCCAACCAAACATCCACCCACTCACCCATCAGCCACCTCATATTATATACCCAACCAAGCCAGAGGCTGATGTGTTAGAAATTTGTCCACACTTAGTTTTTTTTTTTTTCTGTTCTTTTTTTTATTTATTCTTCATACTTCTAGACTCAAAAACATAGTTAAGCTATTCGGAGAAGGCACCTACGACAGCAAAAAAAAAAAAAAAATAAAATAAAATAACTTCAAAGTTTACTACACGGTCCAAGGAGCAAGGACTAAAGGCCATACCACAACTGCTGTATATGCTAAAGCTTACTGTGAGAAAGGACGCTTGTGGTGGTTGGGAAAATATGAGAACTCAAGCAAAATAACTATGTAACTAAGGGAAATAGTTTGGAGAAACGGAAAGAAAGCGCAAAGCAAAAAAAAGGCAAAAAAAAAGTCCATTTCCATTTCCCTTTGTAGCCAAGCCGGCTCTGGCAGACAAGCACAAGACAAAAATGGCGCCTATTATTTTCTTACATCACCCATTAAAATCATCGTCCTGTGAGTTATGACGGTTTTCTTTTTTTCTGCTGTTTTTGTACATAATTCGCAACCGTGCCTGAGTTCGCTTCCGGTAGTACAACTTTATGAACTGTTAGGGGGCACTGTACTTATGTATATGTTTACGTTGTACAGAGTTTAGACGACCGGGAGTTGGTTGGTGATGCTTTGGTTTGGTATTTCTCTGATGTAGGAAAAGGAAGGAGCCACCCGGATCCTTCAAAAGAAAATAGATGGGCAAAGTATTATACGAGTACCGAAAAACTTATATATACCGACTTGCATTATTAGCTGCCGACATCTGCGCACATCGAGAGGTAAACTGAGGAAATTGTTTTGCCTAGCATCTGAGAAGGACTATATGCCAAGGTGGGTGGGTTGTTTTTTTTTTTTTTTTTTTTTAGAATGTGTTGGTTGTAAAACCGGAAAACTGTTCGTTGAAGCCGTGGGGCCTATATAAAGGTGAAGGATGCCAGCTGCTGATGCTGCTGTGGCCTGTAGAATATAAACATAAAGAAGAAACATTCACAATAGGAAAAAGGATGAAAACTTTTATCCCTCACAAGAGGAGCAAGAGCACAAGATGAGCAATGAAATGATACAAAATTGTCAGCCAGAGGCTGGAACGGAATGATGCAGATTACTATGCATCCACACAGACTTCTATGTCTTTATACCGAAGGAAAACTGCGATGAAAATATGAGAATGAAAAATAACCACATATCTATGCAACCCCATCAACGTATATATAGGTAGGTATGTTCGCTCATATGCTCGTATCCTTAAGCATATAAAGGAGCAATTTTGCCAGGGAAAACATTCAGTTTCTGTAAAGTCTCGTTCTTTTATTCTATATACCTATCATAAGGAGATGTTCATATACCTATACTTTTTCTTTTGTCAAAAAAAAGAACAAGAATAAGGTACTGTAGCTATCTATTCGTATATATGAATTCTTGGGGTTATCCGCTTTTCGAGATGGGTTTTCTTTGTATTATTCTTGTTTGTTTTCAATTCTTTTAAAACACACGACTCGCTATACAACAACTCAGCTGGAACGAAATCATCTTCGAAGTATCCTCCAGAAAAAAAAATAAAATAAAAAAAAGGATTTGGTTTTTCATTTTTATAACCCGTAGAAGTCGCATATAAAACGACAAAGATATACATTTATATATAAACAAGCTATATCTAGATGCTTAAGGTGGATTAAGCATTAGCCTATTTTTACTTTGGAGACCTATTTTCATAATATTAGTTTTTTTTTTCTATTCTTTTCGTGAAAAAGTCAAATACACTAACAAAATGGTAAAAGTTAATATCATTGAATGGATAATAGGAACGGAGGAATGTTTTATTTTAGAAAGAAAATAGAAAGATAGTTATAAAAAGGTGAATTTTAAATTTAAAAAAAGCACTATATGCAGCAAATTATTTATAAAAAACAAAATTAAAATGGACAAAGTGACAATTTTGGATAACAGCAGCACATTCAAATGGCGTTATGCAATAACGCTCAAATCGATTTGGAAATATCGCCCAAAAAAAATCAGAGCAATTTTTGTTGTTTTTTTTCTCGATTTGGATGTTATTTTCAATTTTTAAATTTTTTTTTTAAAGGAAAGAATTCGCCCGAAATAAAAATTCTAAAAGTCAAATGGGAAATAACGCCCAAATATATTGGAATATCGCCTAAAAAAACATCCATAAAAAGGAAATAACGCCCAAGTCTTAGGAAATAACGCCCAAATAATTATAAAACTCAATACTAACATTTAAAATATGGTTCAAAATAGCTTTTAACGGCCTTTAAGTCCTACAAAAATTGGCGTTTCGTCCAGGCGATCTCACTTGGACTCATCAGTTGAACATAGTGAGGGCCTTTTTCAATACGCAATTTTTGCTAAGTTCATATTTACAATATGGATTTTTGAAAATTAAACCCGCGGCGTATAAACACTGAGGTATGAATGAACGGGCTTGTTGCCCTCCTGCAATCCCCCTTCTAGGGAACATTATAGGATTTGGGGTAGGTGCTAGGCTGGGTGTATGCATAAGTTTCCTAAAATCCAGATTCTTTAAATGCAAAAGAGACTTTTCATACACCCAGCCCCGCACCTACCCCGTTTTTGCGGCGCGGTTTTTTTAAGATTATCTTATGATTGAAATTTCACTTTAGAAATATCGCTCAAAATTGAAGAAAATGACGCCCAAATTTTACAAAAACAATTTGAATTGAAAATAATTGGTCGATATTTCCAACTTAAGATTTGGAAAGATATAAATTTGGGCGCTACAGTAGAATCTTAGAAAGATGAACTGTTCTATAAGATGAACAGCTCGGAAAGATGAACGAAATATTTTCACTTTCCTATGTTCAAAAAGATGAACGGGTTAAAATTTTGTTTTCGAAAAGATGAACACTTTATTTTTTCTAACATAATTTTTTACTTCTTCTTTGCCTTTAGTTGGTCCTGAACAGTACTTATAGCCTCGTTTTAACTTGTTATGTATAAATATATTTTCTTCCTCAGCAAAATATTGATGCTCGAAAAGATGAACAATTTGAAAATATGAACGGGCCCTGTTTTATATCTGTCCATCTTTTCGAGATTCTATTGTATTTCTATTTTTTTTGGGCGATAAAAAAAATTTGAGCGATATTTCCAAATTGATTTGGGTGTTATTTCTTTTTGCCTAACCTTTGGGCCTATTGCCTAACGCCCATTCAAATAGATATATGTAATTATTTTTTTTTTCGCAGAAATTTTAAATTTAACGAAGTAGTGTTCGGTTTTCATTACTCATTATTTAAGAGTTACCACAGTTCTGTATTTCTGTTTAGTATATATATTTATGTATACTAAGTGGAGAGGTACCTAAAAATGCATAGTTTTCAAGTCTAAAGAAAATTGATCCTTTCTTTTTTCATAGGAAATACCGGTGCTTTATTTGATTGAAACAGTAACTTCATGTTTCAAATCAATGCACTTTTAAATTACAAAATCAAAATAAGCAAATAAATTGTAATTGAAGGCTGGTTGAGAGTGAATATAAAAGACCTTTAGAACTCATAATACAAAATAAAAATCTCCAAATGAGATGCATTTTTTTCTCTCAGCAAAAAATGGTATGGGTCACAAATTTAAATAAAAGTTTCTTTCTGAGAGAAACCAAAAAAAAAAAATACTATTAAGTGATCATTATTGAAAATCTCGACAAGTGACAGAAATTTAAGGACCTTTAATTGTGTTTTACTTTCGATCTCTGTGAAAAACTGTTTTTATTTTATTTAAATTGCATATTATTGAAAGAGATAGGTAAACATGTATAATGTAATTGAAATCGCATAAGGGTATTTGAGTTCTCATAAATAGTGTTTTTTCTTCAGCCTTCTTTCACTCTTTGTCTCATTCATAAATATAAAATAGGTCTCATTCATTCATTTTCAACAAAAGTTAAAGTTAAAAGTCTGTATTTAAATATGAAAAAAAAGGTTTCTTTATATTTTTAAAATAAAATTATAATTTTTGTAAGAAAATTGACTTAATACATATTTGATGGGTTTAATGACATTTATTTGAACGAAATCGAATAAACTCAATCGACCAAGAAAAGAGTGTTAAAGCGTCAAATTCGTACCGAGACGACCGACTTCGTTGGATGTTTTTAAAAGACTCTCCTTGTCGTGTCATTTTGGTGGTCGCAAGCCCAAACATTCGCAGTGGATAATCGTCGGCACGTTTAAAGAGTCAGCACAATTCAACTATTGTATGATTGCACTTTGATTGACCCAAAACAACATCCGTAATATGATACCGAATTGGCAATCAAAGTGAACAACACAATTGAAGTGTGCTGAGTTCAACGCACGACGATTTCCTCTGGTAGGTATGGGAGGAGACACAACAAGAGCAAGTTAATTCTTTATTAATTTGTCATTAGGCGTCTTTTTCCACGATGATGACGCCATTTTTTGTTTCATAAAAAAATTATTTAATTCGATGAATCAGATAATTTGATGTTTCCATACAAACTATCGATATCAAAATGATAATAAGCGCCGGTAATACAGTTTTTTACCAGGAATTAAATTAAGTCCCAAAAATTATCTAAACTAAGCTAAGTCCATATGGACTTAAATTGTTTTTGTATTTACGAGTAAATCGCTTAGTTCCCATGTCGTTTTTTTCGTAAAATTCTTATGGACTTGAAAAAAAAAACACGCCTATTACACCAGTCAACATGAATTTTGACTTTGAAAAAAGGGTATTAAATTTATAAAGCTGTGCCTATAGTCACTCGAAAAACAAAAATATTTGATTGAAATAGAAAAGTTTGCTTTTGTAGCTAGGATAACGTTTAAAACTATCTATTAAAACTATCATTTAATTTTTTTTATCAAAACAACAAATAGATTTTTTATTATTTGTGTATTATTGAAATAAAATTATTATTAACCAAAAATACTACTTAATAATGCAAAATTTTGAAAAATATTATTTTTCAATTTTTTTTTTTTCAAAATGTTGAGTTTAAATATTAATTTTTAAAAAGTATTTACTAAAATAATTTTATTTAAAAACATAATAAAAGAATGGATTTCTGGCTTTTAAAAAAGAAATAACATGACACTGTAAGTGTTGCCGCTGTTATTGATTTTTTTTTTCTATATTTCAACTTAATTTTTAAGAAAATTTCCAATTTTCCCAAACAACTACCTATGCTCCTAATAACCCCCTCTAACGAATTGTGAAGAGAAGTGAACATGTAAATTTTTTTCAGGTTAAATGTTTATTTCTACTGTAATAATTACATAATTAAAGGCAAAAGTCATGAAAACGTGTTTCGTAATAACTAGAGCTGGGATTTCCATGCAAATGCATGTTTTTTGTCAATACATTTAGAAGCCTAAGACCAAATTATTATCTTTACGAATCATAAAATTTCCTTTAAAATGGCATTTAATCGTTAGTGCATATTTTGCATGTTTTATGCAAAATGCATATTTTTATAATGAATGCATATTTTCGATATAAATGCATATTTTAAGTGCATATTTTTATATTTTTCGTAAGATGTCGAGTCGAAATCCTGGGTCGAGAATTTGGTTCAATAAATAATGCATTATGTGCACCGACCCTATTCCAACTCGATATTTAGATCCTGAATGTAAACGACTAGTAGGTTCATTGAACCAAATACCCTTCTCACTTTCTTTGAACCTGGTTTGGAGAACTTCCAATTTGTCGAGCGACAATAACGAAAGCGTTTTTAATAATCTTACAATTGATGAAATTTATTGTTTAAAAAAACGCTCCTCTTACTTCAGTTGATGTAGAACGTTCTTTTTCTCTTTTCAAAGACCAAACACGCAAAGTTTTGTGTTTGAAAACTTTAAATAAAGTTTCATTATTTATGTGAACAAAATATATGAAAATATTATGGAAATTTCAGTTACATTTTGAAAGATATGTATACATATACATATTGTTTCGTTTTTAATAAAAATATTTATTGTTATTTTGTAAACTTTTAATATTATCTTATCTTTATTTCTGTTAAATAAAAGACTGAATTCTTTATAAATAAAAACTGAATGAAAAATGTTTTTTTTTTTTTTTTTTTGAAAAAATGAGGTAAAATAATGTTTTTTAAGTGCATATTTTCCATTTTTAGTGCATATTCTCCATTTTTAAGGGCATATTTTAAGCGCATATTTCCGATTTTTAAGTGCATGAAAATCCCAGCCCTAGTAATAACTATTACAAAAGCAAACTTTTAAATGAATATTGATATTATTTATTCATTTTGGTGCATAGTGAAATAAAAATCGTAAAATGAATGTAAGGATAAGAATTTTGTTTCTATTGTTGAGTTGTGTTATCTGTAATATGAAAACCGTCGCAGCACAATAACATAATAACTGGTGTTTTTTTTTTAGACGTGTGGTTTTGAATCTGGCAATACTTTTTATGGAGTTGGTCTTCTTGACAGATGTCACTTGATTTATGCTCAGTTTGGTTTGCCATTTCACAATTAATAGACTTACTCCTGAACAACTTTTGCAAATCGTGCAAATTTATTACCAAAATAATGGTTCAGTTCGCACGACGAGATGGCCACCGATCCCGATTTTCACAAGAAAATTTTGTTCACCTCACTTTTGGTTGAATGGGTACGTAAATAAGCATAATCGTCGTATTTGGAGTGATCATAATCCACAAGCCATTGTTGTGACGCCGTTACATCCTCAAAAAGTCACTGTTTGGTGTGCTCCTCGTGCAGAGGGAATCATTGGTCCATATTTCTTGTTATACAGTCAATATAGGGAACGCTTTAAGGCGTGTTTTATTGGGAGTCTATACATAGTACAGTAAGAAATTCCCAAAAAAACGCATCGGTAGTTTCATGGTTTTAATATTTCACATTTGGTACAGTTGAACACCTGTCAGAATAATTTGAAATAAAAAAAAAATCCATCCACAGTAGGATTCTAATTTAGCTTTTATCGGCCGTAATTCCACTGGCGATAATGCATGTAAAATCGTACTATACAACGGATGGATTTTCCAATAAAACATGCATAACATTTTCGTGCTTGATTTAAAGGATGTTGATGTGGACGACCTTTGGTTCCAACAAGACGGCGCTACATGCCATACAGCCAACGAAACAATCAATTTATTGAAGGAAACTTTTGGTGACCGCATTATCATGCGTCGTGGGCCTGTGGCGAGGCCTTCAAGATCGTGCGATTTAACACCGCTGAAATATTTTTTGTGGGGTTATGTGAAGTCGCTTGTATACCTACGCAGATAAGTCCGAGACGATTGACGCCTTGGAAGAGAATATTCGGCGCGTTTTTGCTGACATACGGCCCCAATTGCTGCAAAAAGTGGTCGAAAATTGGGCCTCTCGGCTGGAATTTATTCGAGCCAGCCGCGGCGGTCACTTGCCCGAAATCATTTTTAAAATATAATCGCAAACCCTTATCTTTATAATAAAACTAAATTCTTGGCCATAACATTGAATTATTTGCGTTTTATTTCTTCTTGAAAACCACACGTCTAAAAAAACACCCTTTACAAGTAAAATGGCGGTATTTTTTGTATGGCAAATATTCTGGTATATTTCAGAAAATTTAAACGATTAAATTACTTCGAGTATTGTAGTAAAAATATTGAAGTTACTCAGGAAAAGTTATTTTTTTTAATTTTAATATAGATAATTATACCGAGGTAATGTCGACCCTCCATTTAGCTTGGAGCTAAACAGACTGACAGACAGAGTTACGAGAACGATGTTTTCGTCTTCTTTTCAATTTACGAACATTTAGATATCTCTAGTCTAGTTTGTGATGATCTATAAAAAAACTCAATTTTTTTATCACATTATTGGGTAAAATTTTAAACTAACAATAAACAAAAAAAATTATAAATAACTTTGTGAAATTTCTTTCAATTTACTTTTTCCTCTATTTAAAAATAAAAATATTGTATGAATTGCCTGTTATTGAAAGAGTACCTACCTAGGATATGAACATAAAAATATCAACAACTATACAAAATGCAAAATATTAAGAGGAACTTCAATTAAAATACATATTTACATAGGTATAACTATGCAAAAAAAAAATAATAATAACTATAAAATTGAATGAAAAAACACGTAGAAATTCCCTAAAAGCTAAAAATGCATATTTTATAAATTGATCTGATTTTGTTTTCAATAAAATTGCCAATTACTTACAAAAAAATGTATTGTCAAGAAGTAAAAAAATAAAAATAAATAAATAAATGGTTAAAACAAATAAATTTGCATATCTATACCGCAGTATATATGTATGTACCTAGAAACATTTTTTTGTTGTTGTTGGAAAATACCAATTTAATTCGCTCTCACTGCTGTAGGACGTAGGTATTTATATCTACATTAGTTGAACATACCTACGTATGTATATATTATATATGAACAAACCTATTATGTATGGAAAACTGTGTTTAATAGAAAGGAATATTAATAAATCTACCATCAATTGTGTGTGTGTTCTCACCCCCAGAACTGGCTTTGAATGGTAAATATAATCCCACCCCAAAGACCGCTGCGCCGCCCACCCCACGCCCAACCTCTCAACAAATAACTAGACTATACAAATCACGGAATACCAGAATGTATGGTATGACATGGTTCGTTGCACACACGTAATAAATATTATTTTACTATGAATGAGCTTTTTTTTTTCGTCGCTATATACGTCGCAACACCTCAAACAAAGGGGGCAGACTAGAATACCTACGTATAATCATATATAAAGGATGATGATGCTCACGTGTGTTTAGTGCTTGTGTACACATTGAAATACAGACATCAGCATGCCTTTGAACACGCTACGTTGGTTTTACTAACGGTTCGGTTATAAACCTGTCAAATTCAGGCAACAAAAAATATAGCACCGGCCGACTATATTACAAACACATTCACTACACACACACATACATACACACACAAATGTATCTATAGATAGTATATAGGACCTCAAATAGGTAAATTCATCGAAAAGTGCCTTGTTGGGATAAAATTGCAGACAGACGTTCAATTAAATTGGGGTAGAATAAAACTTAAAAAAAAAAGTGCTAAGCTTGTTTGGTCCACAGGGGGTTGTTTGGTACTTTTTTACAAAACTAGCTCACAAATCAAATGCAAACACTGCAACAAGGTTTTAGAAAGGATTTTTATTTCTATTTCTTTTTTTTCATGCAGATGATGTACGCTTTGTTCAATAGAGTCTATTAGTTCTAGAGTCGAAATAGAAGTTCGAAAAAATTTCGAATCAGTATAAATTTTGATCTAGGTGTACCTATAGCTAACTATATAATGTACCAAAGGCTAGAAACTATAAGCAACATCTAGTTGGAATTTTTTCTTTTCAATTTTAGGTAGATACATTTATGGTATACCTGGGTATGTAGGTACATAGATTGGCAAAATGACCAGTGAAGCAAACACAATTTTTGATTTAGTGAGATGCAGATATACCTACCTATTTATTTCCGTCATATATGAAGAGCCGACAGTTTTTATAGCCCCAAATGTTTTGTGTTTGTATAGATACGAGTATACATAATATATCTATAGGAAATCTATCTTCAGGATTGAACAAAATGAAGACTTCTTGTACAGGGTGTTATCTGAATGTACCATGTTTTAAGAATTTTGATTTCACAAAAATGCATTTCCATTTTTAAAATCAAGTGGAAATTCGAGATCAAACTTTGAGTTCAATAGTGAGCGACTTGAAGGTTTTATTATAAATACCTACCCTTCTTTTATTAACAGCGTTCAAAATATTGCACCAAAAAAAATATTTCATTTTGGCCCAGCCTATCGCAGGATATGAATTTCTTTATTTCTTTATTTCAATGATCATTGATCATTGAAATCTTAGAAATCGTTTTATGTGAAAGGTAGGGCCAAAATGAAAAATTTTTGTGACTAGAAATAATAATCGAGTCATCAGCTTTTTATTGGCTTCAAAATAATCACTGATATCGCTTTGCCCCTTAGGGGCCAGTTATAGCTTTCATTGAAACTCATCATTGAAAATTTTAATTTCTTATTTTGAGACACTTTGAAAGCAAAATCAGTAAATATTTTGATGCCAGTAGAAAGCTGATAACTCAATTATTATTTCTAGTCAAAAAAAATATTTCAATTTGTCCCAACCTTTCACAAAAAATGAATTCTAAGATTTCAATGATCAATGGTAAGGTAGTTCAATCATTGCAATAAAGAAATTCATTTCACGTGTTAACTTGGGCCAAAATGAAAATTTTTTTTGACAAAAAATAATAATTAAGTCTGTAAAAA
The DNA here is from genome assembly GCA_929447395.1 of Epistrophe grossulariae. Lineage (NCBI taxonomy): Eukaryota > Metazoa > Arthropoda > Insecta > Diptera > Syrphidae > Epistrophe > Epistrophe grossulariae. Next base: position 19,073,042 of record OV839566.1, on the reverse strand, counting down.
ATTTTTCATTTTGACGCTACCTTTCACATAAAACGATTTCTAAGATTTCAATGATCAATGATAAGGTAGTTCAATCATTGAAATAAAAAAATTCATTTCCTGCTTTAGGCTGGGCCAAAATGAAATATTTTTTTGACTAGAAATAATAACTGAGTTATCAGCTTTTTATAGTAAATGATTTATTGCCTGATAATTTCCGTTAATTAGTCATTAATTAGTTGTGACAATTTCAATTTTATTGTGCTATGTTTTTTAAATGTTTTTTTTTTTGGTCTATTTTTATAAATGTATATGAAGTTAGCAAAACACTCCCTTAAAATCTAAAAAAAATTTAATATTGAAAATTATATTACTTATAATAATTTTTCCTTTATTAATTGTGAAAATTTCAATTTTACCATGCAATTTTTTCTATGTTTTTAGCTTCTTCAATTTCAAATCAGTGAAGCAACCCTTCAAAAAGGAGTTTGAACTTATTATAGGAATGGCTTAGAGCTGCATAACTAGAAGTTATCAATTGCGACAATTTCAATTTTTGTATTCAATGTTTTCTATGTTTTTTTTTTGCATAGAAAACATAGAAAACTTTGCACAACAATATTGATGTCGCTGTTAGCATAAGTCGTTTATTAGTTGTGCCAATTTAAATTTTGTCATTTAACGTTTTCTATGTTTTTTTTTTTTTTGCTAAATCCATTTGAAGTTAGCAAAGCACGAATTCGAAAAGTTTCTATTGAAAAATTTATTGTTTATTAACTTGCTGTAGGTATTTATAATCTTATTACTTTAAACGAGTTATTCTTGTATATTTATATATTTATATATTTATATATTTATATATTTATATATTTATATATTTATATATTTATATATATTTGGTTTCTCGGAAATGACTCCAACGATTTTGATAAAATTTTCAGAGTTTATTACGATGACCGAGAAAAAAAATAAAAAATTAAATTTAGTAAAATCCGCCCACCCCGCGCCCACTTTTCTTACTTTTAAGTATGACGGAATCGGTCTGAAATATCTTTATTACTCGGAAACGGCTCAAGCGATTTGAATAAAATTTTCAGAGTTTACTTTCATGGGTAAGAAAAAAATTAAAAAAATAAAATCAGTAAAATCCGCCTACTACCACGCCCACTGTTATTAGTTATTGGCTATTCGAAAACGGCTCCAACGATTCGGATGAAATTTTCAGTGTTTATTGTTATGATCGAGAAAAAAAATAAAAAAATATATTTAGTAAAATTCTATGACTGCCACGCCCACTTTTATAATTTCTTAGTTTCTCTTAAACAATTCTAACGATTTCAATGAGGTTATAAGAAGTTATTCTTATAACAAAAAATTGGAAAATTCTTTTACTAAAATCCACCCACTGCCACGCCCACTTTTATTATTGCTTGGTTTCTCGGAAACGGAACTAGCCATTTTAATGAATTTTTCAGAGTTTTTTCTCCTCAATAAGAAGAAAAATGTAAAGGAAAGTTTAGTGAAATCCGCCCACAGTAACACCCACTGCATCGCCTACTTATTTCGTTTTTAGTTTATCGGAAACGGGTCTTACAACTTAGATGAAATTTTATGAGAACGTTCTCTTTTATAGGTAGAAACAAAATTTAAAAAGAAATAAGTAGAATCCGCCTGCTGCCACGCCCACTTTTATTATTTCTTAATGTCTCGAAAACAATTCAAACGATCAGGAAGTGTACTGATAAGCAAGAACAAAATAAAAAAAAAATTGGAAAAACCGCCCTCGCCTTTCCACGCCCACTTTTGTTGTATCACCCAGGCCCTTAACTAAAGGGGCGCTAAAGCAACAGTTCTAACTATCTGGAGGAAATTTTGTATTTAAATAATGATTTAACTTTCAAAGCTAATAAAAATAAGTATCATCTATTTTAAGTCTGACGATGCAATTTTATTTTTAAAAGAGGAGCTAAGCTTTAGTTTTTTCAATTTTGATGATTTTGTTTTCGACTTAAAATGACCTCAGAAACTCTTGGTTTTCTTCTGAGGCTGTAATTTCGGGACACCCTGTATATGGGAAAGGAAAAATTATTGTATAATTTTCGAAGAAAATGTATTTTATTATGGGTCACTTAGACGTATGTGGAACATTTTTTGTTCGACAAAATTATAAAATTTGTATGGGTAGGTGAAAAGTGCTTGGCATCGATTTTAGTTCGAAAAAATAATTAATTGTCCATGGGTTACTGTCAATTAGCTATGTGACATATTTTTATTTTCAGAGGAAACACTATAATTTGTGTGTAGGTGTAATTGTGATGCATTTGGAATTGCTTCTTATTAATTGTTATCTTAAATTATTGTTGCAAATATATTTTACTGCGAAGTACCTATGTCCTATATTTCTACAGAAAAATGACCCGTTCTTCGTTTTTAGCTTTAAACATTAACCATAATTTTTGCATTTATTTTCCTTCGTTCCTACTGGACTACTTGGTGAAAACGTAAATAGGCGTGTTTTTGTCTCTTTTGTTCCTAATCGCTATTTATAGAGTTTATAAAATAGTATTTAAATTCTATTTTTGCGGGCTTCAGGTCTTCTTTGTTTAACTTGCTTTTTTTAAATAGACGGCGTTTCGCACGTGTTTACGTGCTTCTTCAGGTCTATTTAGATAATCCTAAAAAAAATTATTTAAAATAAACTAAGATTTTATATCTATGTATCTATAGATATTTGTTATTATTTTGTATCTCTTATTATATTAACTGCCATGTCTATATTTCTCATACATATTTCACTTTTTTCAATTAGAAAAAGCCGAGCGAAGCTCGGTCTCCCAGGTACTTATTATTATTTGTGAAATTTCAAATCATGTCGTGAAAAGGATTCTATGTTTTTTTACCTATATCAAAAAATAAATAATAGAAAACTTTGCACAAAAAATTTGAATTTTGCTGTTGATAAGTCGGCAATTAGTTTTTTTCCTAAAAAAAACATGGAAATATTCCTTCCTAAAAAAACATAGAAATATTTGCACAGCAAAATTGAAACTGTCACATATCTAATTAAAGACTATCTTAAAGCAAAGTATTAAGCAACAAACACTACAATGTTATAAATAAACCAAAAAGACCAACAAAAACATAGAAAACATTGCACAACAAAATTGAAATGTTCACAACTAATTAGATAAAGACTATTCAAATTATTCAATATAAGAAATTTTATCTTTTTCGAGAGGTTTTTCGCTAACTTAATATCAACTTAGCAATGCAAAAAAAAAACATAAAAAACATTGAAATACAAATTCGAAATTATATCAGAACTGTATAACGTAACGGCAAACTATTTACCTTACTATACTCTTCTATTGATGAATGTTGCTTCGTCGTTAAGCCTAGTACGCTGCTGATGCGAAACGAAAATTTCCTGTGATCTCCACACAGACAACGAAACGCTTGCGAAAACACAACGGAAAAAATCCTTGAAGAGTTTCACTAATTCCAAAAACAAAATCAAACATAAACGCAAAAAATCGAGAAACCCATGATGTAAGAAAATGATAAACAAAAAAAAAACACAAATAAACTCAAATGTCATTTTTTCGCACACAATAAATAGTCTGTATAATTAATTTAGTGCGAAAAAGGAGCGGAGACTTCTCCAAATAATCTGCTACAATTATAAATTTCGCTGTTCGAACAGCGTACTGCAAAACAAAAAGCTGACCGAAATTTTCCGTTTATGATTTCGTTGTGTCATTTTTGTATGGGATTTTTTGTTTCGCGCATCTGCAGTGTACTAGGCTTTAACATGACATTCATAAAATCAGATTCTATTCAAGTTTTATGTCTATCTTTGCTGGCCCTGTTTTAATGGAAGTTTCTATTAAATTTTCCTTAGGGACTTATATCTGAGTAACTACGTATACTACGTATGTTGGTATCTCTTTAATGGCTTGCTCTCAAAATTGAACTTTTATCATATGAGAAGAAAATTTGATTTGAAAACAAGACTTTGCAAAAAGAATTCGTTTCTCTAAAGGATAAAGCATAAAATAATGTGACTTTCCAAAAAAAAATGCAAATTAAATTTTTTGATTGACACAAAAAAGTCAAAGAATTATATTGCTTCTTTGAATTCCTGTTCCATCAGGCAAAAGTATGACATCCCATTTCATTTCAAATAACTAATAATTGGGTGAGAAAAAAAGTAATAGATGTAATCTAGGTATTGACGTAGGCATCAAACACAAACAAAAATGATCACTTTTTCGATAATTTTTCTTTGCCATCGCTATTTTTTCTTCCTCAAAAATCGAATCGGTTTAATTGAACTATGCTTGGATGTATGATAGTTGGTGTTTTCTTCTTATATGAAGGTATGTGTGTATCAATTTTGTATTATATCATAATTTATATTTTACTATAGCATTTTACTATAGCATTTTATTTTATATATACTATAGCAGCGCCACCTATTGAACTTTTGTCAAACTACAATATTTTATTTTTCAAAAAAATACCTATGTATGTATATAAGAAAAGGAGGGTGGAATTAAAAAAAAACTACACATGTCATGCTATAGGCTCAAAAGATTATAAAATTTCAACTTAAAAGGGATTTTAAGTAAGCGAGGAACCACAGATTTAAGAAAAGTGGGCGTGGTGGTGGATTTACAAAAAAAAAATTTACATAGTATTGTTTTTGCTCAAGACAGATTTATTACAAAGTTTAAGTCTGCTAAAGACGTTATCTTAGGATAAAATTTTAATGTTATAAAAATTGTCGTAGTTTTAGGTGAGAAAAAAAAATACATGAAACACATTATCATATATGTTTTAGATTGAAAAACAACAAACAAAAAATTTAAGACTAAAATATGATAAAAGTTGGTACGGCAGTGGGCTGATCTTTTCTCAAACCACTTTCTAAACCATATCGTTGCCAATTAAAACAAACTTATAGTTTCAAGAAATTAGTTCAGTTGTTTTCGAGCCCGCATTAGTACCAGATAGACAAACATCCATTTTTGCATGTAACTGGTCCGCTCGTCTTCGCATGAAATTTTCCATCAATGTTAACATTTTAAAAAGTGAAAATGAAATTTATATAGAGTCTTCAAACAAACCCTATACAATGAATTTTTTGGCACACTTCAATAGATTGTAAACAAAAATGTAACAATTAGACGCCATCTGTTGGCAATCCCATTTTCGTGATGGAAAAAATTAGACGTTTTACAATTCCGTCGCATTTGTCGTTTCTTATAGAATCAATATTTTCTCTTTTCCATACAAAATGGAATTTTCAGATTTCTTCACTAGCATCTACCCCTGAAAGTATGCAATTTCAGTTTTTCATGATTTTTCCAAACTTTCCCATTTGAATTTTACAATTTATTTTCCTCTGCATGCGACATCTAAGGAACTTTAATATCTGTGGTGTCAGCGTACAATATAAAAAACGCCAATCAAAGTTTTTATTCACTAAATTGTTCGAGTAAGATCTTCAAAAAATTTGACTTTATAATTTTTGAATTCACAAAAAAATTCACTCGCATCGTCAAATTCGGCGGATTTTTTATTATTTTTCAAAAAAATGAAATATCTTACAACGGGGAAAATTTAAGGCAACTGTTAAATATTCAGCACACTGAAACACACACTTGTTTTAAAATTTTAATAGATTAACAAAAAATCAAAGAGTTTTCGAATTTAATTTTGCCTCTCCTGAAAAATGAAAATTGTTGATTTGTGTTGAATTTATTTCAAATTTCTATTTCTCCCTCCTTCCCCCTCCTTGCAACGTTCTGACGTGAATATATATACATAGATGTTTTGGTCTTTTTCATATACTTAGCTACATATCTCGATTATTAAATTGTTTTGTAAACTTTTCGTAAAGCAACTTATTGAAGTGAATTTTGAAATTTTGTTTTTAAATTTAATAAAATATAATGGCCTCTCAACTTGGCTTATATTATGTCTCTTCTATTTATAAAAAATCTATTTTTTAAATTTTCTGTCTTTTCCTATATACATTATATTATATATAGATACCTACGCCAATAATATTTCTAAAACAACAACACGATTTTTGTTTGGCTTTATCTCCATCAATCTAATTTGATGGAAGCTTATATCAAAAATTGACATTTTCTCGTTAAAGTATGTACGACGTATACATGGGACGACGCGAAGTGTAACGAACGAGATATGGAAAGTTAGTGTCGTATCGTCGTATCCCCAAAAGGGAGTGATTTTTTTTTCCGACAAAATACCCAATCGTGAGAGGATTTATTTATTTCAATGTCGTTCTCAATTTTCTCTTTCCGCTTTTGTGTGTGTTTTTTTTTTTTGTTGTGAATCTTGTGTCGCTAGTCATTTTGCTTTTATCGTTCAGCGTTCAACATTTATACCAGAGGACAGAGCGAAGAATAATGTTTTTTTGTTTGCCCCCAAACGACGGTCAGGCCGGACACGTAACATGGAAAATAGTTCATTGGCAAAAAAAATTATTCTCAAATATCAGTGCAATTTTGTTGACACTAGGCAGGGTATGAGAAGGGTGGAATCAAATGTGTGACAGGTGTGGGATGAGATGAGAGTAGTCAAGGACGCGGAATTGAATGCAAGAATTCTTCTTTTTTTTTTGTAGGTAGATATAGGTACCTATGTTTGGAGTCTTTTCCATCAGGAAGCAAACGAGGTTTTCATGCATAAATCTTGAAAATTTGAAGGACATTTTTGAAATTTACGATTCCTGAAATTTTCCACTGCGGATATATGTATATTGTGAAAGAGGACAATCAATTTACATTTTTTATCATAACAAAGAGTAGGTGGTGATAAATATTTCTGACACTTTTGCAAAAAAAAAAGAAAGAGATCTGAAATGAAAACAAGAATGAAATGGAATGGTGGTAATGTGTATTTATAGGTTTGACAGCAAAAATATTTTAATATCACATGTGTGTCACATAAAAGCCCGCAGCAATTAGTATTTAAATAAGGGTGATCCAAAATTTTAGAAACTATAATTTTTGTTAATAAGTAACAAATAACAATTATACCAAATCAGAGTTTAAATAAATAATATCTTTTCGGTATTGGCGTTAGGCGCCATTTTAAGTTTTACGTTGTTAAATTTTTATCAAAATCCGAGTTAAAAGCATTTTATTCAAAATTTTTCGATTCTGACTTTATATCAAAGTTTATCACATAGGCGCGCGCAGCTGGCTAGTATACCAGGGTTGATCCAAAATTTTAAAAAGTAATTATTTCCTATACCAAATATATACCAAATCTTATGCATTTCAAACCCTGGACCCATGTTCTGTAACTTGGCGATAACTTTTCGCAGCGAGAAACGGCGAAAAATGGAACAAAACTCATAGGAATCCTATGGGTTTTGTTCCATTTTTCGCCGTTTATCGCCACGAAAAGTTATCGCCGAGTTACAGAACATGGGTCCAGGGTTTGAAATGCATAAGTTTTTGGGGACTGGCATTGGGCGCCATTTTGAATCTCGAGAAAACTATTTTATATTAAAATCCGGGTTAAAATCTTTTGTCCTTAGATTCAGAACGAAATGGAAAAGTGATTATCTGTATTTATGGGCCTGGCCATACTGTTTCATAAGCACTCGAAGCAGGTATTGAAACAGGATTGATCCAAAATTTAAAGAAGTAGTCCTTTCTAATACAGTAAAACCCGTTTAAGAGATACCGCAAAATGTCACAGTATTTCTTTCACTTAAGCGGGTCTCTCACATAAACGAACCTCGCTTAAGTGAAAAAATTTCACTTAATCGGACTCCGGATAAATGAAAAAGAAATTTCACATAAGCGGACCTAAAAATTCCAGAATTCATTTTTTTTTTCACTTAAGAGAGTTTTTTTTAATGAAAAATATAAAATTTGACTTAAAATATGTTTTAGGTATCCGGCTTTTCACTTAAGCAAGTTTCGCTTTAGAGGAGTGTAATCAATGTAATTGGTCGACAAATACTCGAGGATTAAAAAAATGTTTCAGATTAGCGGGTTTTTTCCTTAAGCGGTTTTCTCTTGAGTGGGTTTTACTGTATTATACCATACCATCATGTATAAATACCAAATCTAGCGTTTTAACTATGTTTAATTTCGGGATTAGCGTTGGGCGCCATTTTGAATTTAATGTAAATAAATTTTTATTAAAATCCGAGTCAAATGCCATTTGTTCGTAAATTCACAAGGAAAAGGAATGGTGGTAATGTGTATTTATGGATCTGACACCAGTGATGTCTGTCATGTAGGCACCCGCAGCAATTTAGTGAACCAGGGTTGATCCAAAATGAAGAAAGTAAATATTTTTTACACAAAATATATCAACTCCAGGGCATAATGTATATTTTTTGTGGTTGGTGTTGGGCGCCATTTTGAATTTAAGGAAGCAGATTAATGAACGAGGATTAATTTAACATTTAAGAAAATATTCATTACTTACATAATATCAAACAATTCAAAATTTTGAGTATAAATAACGTATGTTTTTCTAGATTTTCGTTGTGAGCCACATTTTGAATTTAAGATAAATGAATTTTTATTAAAATCCGATTCAAAAAGCCTTCGTCCTTAAATTTAGAAAAAAATGGAATGGGGTCAAAATAATGTATGTTTTCGGGATCAGCATTGGGCGCCATTTTGAATTAAAAAAAAATCGTTTTTTATTAAAATTCTAGTCAAAAAGCCTTAAATTTGGAAAGAATTGGTATAATTTGTGTATACTTATGGGTTTGACACTGCAGTGATATTTTCGTATCAAACGTCCGTCATATAGGCGCCCGCAACAGGTATTGAAACAGGGTTGCATCCATAAAGAAAGAACTTTTTGTCTAATATTACAAAAAAACTACCAAATCTAGGGTTTAAATTATGTCTGTTTTTTCGAAATTAGCGTTGGGCGCCATTTTGAATTTTGAGGCAAACAATTTTTATCAAAATCCGTGTTAAAATCTTTTTGTCCTAAAATTTAGAACCACACCTGTTTGTTCACTAAATATTAGGGCTGACCATGAGATCGATACAAAACGAAGAGTTTGTATATCTACATAGGTAAGTCATGCTTTGTGTCTGAAATAAAAATGGTTATGACAATGTAGATACCCAATTTAGAAATCCAATTGCATAATATATCTACCATGAGTTTTGTAGGTACCTAAGTACCTACTAAAATTAAATTAAGAATGAAAAATATTCATGTCGATTATGGAATCCGCAATACTCGATCCGCAGTGATTCTCAGTACAGCGTGTTCTTTTCTTTTTACGACAAATCGGTAAGGAGAAAAGAGAGTACATCACTGTGAATCACTGCGGATCGAGTATTGAGGATTCCATAATCGACATGATTATATTATACCTAACAATCGTTGTTTATATCTTTTGTTCAAATACATTTCCCTATAATATATATTCATTCATAGCTTCAGATTACGATATAATTAAATATAAGGTATACAAACAAGTTTAAACAAAACCTTATACTCATCTAAAATCCAACCAAACAAGGACGACTTACATATACACATTATCGGTGGTTTTTCGAGACTAAAATATCATGTCTACTTTGCTAACAGCCCAATGACACAATGCCTTAAAAAAAAAAAAATGAAAATATATAATAACATTTAATCAGGATTCAAACTTAATTCAAAAACACAATTGGATGTCCTTAATTAAGTAAATCCTTTTCATGAATTCTAAGCAGCTCTTTTATGCTTGCCTTCATTCAATTTCAAGGGAACCAAACCAACCTCCTTTAGGATATTTAACTCGTATAAAGCGACTGTAGTACGTATAGTAGTACATAGGCATAGAAAGATGAACGTTATTTCATTCGTTCATACATATAGCTACATATATAGTATATTTGTGTTGTGTATATTTTCCAATTTGAGACATTTTGTCCCATTCTTATTCTCACCATCATTTTAACTTATACCCATAGAGTACCCAGTTATATACATATTTATATAATATTTACCCTCTTTTATTGTTCATCGTTGTATTGGTTGATTGTTTGGTTTGTTTAAGGATATATATGATAAGAGAAACACAACCCAAAGGCACCAAAAATAAAACTGACAAAATATGACGAACATTTTGCTGTGTCGTTGTTGTTTTTGTTGTTGCCATTTTGTATTTTGCCTTAGACAAATAATTTTGAAAGTTATATTACTTTATCTTTGACTATAACAAGACAGAGATTTACACAAACACAAGCTACATTAAACATTAAATATATATACCTATACCTACACAGACGAGAAACAAAGACCAAAATATCAAAACGGGCTTTGGACTGAGGGTGGAAAATAAAATATTTCAACATTTTGCGAGTATGTGAATAAAAAAAATAAACATTTCTTCCTTTCAATGTTATACTTTCTCTCAATAAGATTAATATAATATACCTCTATATGTACAATGTACATACATATATCCGTATGAAGAAAATATAAGGATCTAAAATTTTATAAATTCAGCTTACATCAACAAATTGTAAATTTAATCAAATTCAATTTTTGCTTTTTGAATGACTGCATCTTATGAGTGTTTAATACTGAAAGTTAGTATAGGTTCAAAATATTTCAGTGTAGTTAGCTTAGCTTTACATATAGGGAAAGGTAACTTTCAAACTATGTATATGGAGAGCAATGTGCTTTTTGTTTCCAATGCGAAGATAAATGCCACTACACTCAGAGAAAAACGTCGTGTAAAAAATGGGCCTGTTAATATTACAGGACAGGAAACTCCATATAAAAAAAAATCCAATCAAGAAATTTTCACGATATTTTTAACACTTTGCATATATTTTTAGGTTTAACACTGGCAGATTGTCTACTTTTTTTAAAAGATTATTGGTTGATTTGAAAAACAATCATGTTTTATTAGCAAGAGCATAATGTTACTCAAACACTTAATATGTTACCATGTTAATTCAACGCTGTCTATGCTTACTTTGACATGTTTAAACAGATCATCTTTTAATTAATTCGCTCCAAATTTTTACCTGATGACAGTTTAAAATCTATAGTGTCATCAAGGTGTTATATTTACGTGATTCATAAGATTACTCTTACATAATTTAAGCGACCATCTCGTTCTTCTGAAAAATATTCAGTTAACTCTCTTAACCTGATAATAGTTTTAAATCTACATTGTACTGATTCAATTCGGTCAGAAAACAACATCCCATAATATTATTTATTATACTATAAGTTTAATTTTTTTTTACACCATCGCAATCGCAGTGTTTATCATGTTCTCATAAAAAAAATGCACCGTTATCTTTATTTTCCCTTAAATCTTGGCTACGTACACCATGTTACTTTAGATTCAATTTGACAAAAAATCTATAATAGATTCAACAGGTGAGTATTGTGAATTAAAACCGAGGATCATGTTAATTTAACGTGGTCACAAAGTTTTAATTGACAGAGGTCATATAGATTCAATAGGTGTATCATGTTAATTATAGGTGAGCATTGATAATTTAACATGGTACAAAAGATTAATTTGACAAAAGATATAGTCGATGCAACAAGAGATATTGGTATTTAAACCAACTATAGTGTTAATTTAACACGACTACTAAGTTCAATTTGACAAAGGTCATGTAGATTCAACAGGACCACGGTATTAATTAATAAAGTTTTCGTTGAAATTTAAAATCCTTTATCGTTTTATTTTCACATTTTATCTTGTAAAACAGACTGGATTCCACTTTTGATTTTACATTAAACAAAATTTTACTTTAACATTGTTAAATGTTAAATTTAAAGCTCGTAGAGGTTAAAGTTGACAGGATATCAATGACATGGGTCTAGATTCTAAAGTTTATATAACAAGATGTACAACAGTATATTCATGTAAATTTAAACCTTAATAATGTTAATAGTAAAAAAATAAAAATCTTGTTAAAATCTGGTATCACGTTAGCACCATAACCTGATCAATCATCGAGGAAGCAGTCAACAACGAACTAGTAGTTTTTGAGAATATCGTTTTGAAACCTTCGGAGCGGATGAACCATTGAATGGTTCCCTCGAAATCCGAACTACATATTCTCCTCGGAAGAATAAGTCCTTCCAGAATTTAGCTTAGCCTAATCATTCGCACAATAATCAAAATTCATTCGCTCAAAATTCTCAATCCAATTAATACTAACAATAATCGAAATACATATACCAAATTTCAACACAAATAAATACAAACGCACCATTAATCAATCCAATTAGTAATAAACGCAACACTCATAATTATCACGTCTCAAGTCCAAAGAATACGTTCATTTTACTTGCCACAGCGCTGATAGATCCTGGTTCAGAAGAAAATTTTGAAAATTATAACTATGTATTTTGAATTTTGAAAAGCATTTCTGCAATATGCAAAGAGAAATTTTCATTTGCAAAAGCGTTTGTTGTGAAAAGTTGTCGAAAATTAATTTGAAAAAAAAATGAACCGTTTTGAAGAATTTTTAAAAATAAATGTCAACCAATCTCGATTAATGTCACAAATTCGAATTTTTTTGTTGCGCTTTCAATCTGTTTGAATTTTCTTCCATTGAAATCGCCATGAAATTCTCTTTAATTTGGTAGGTTATATTCTTAGGTTTGTGACGACTCCAGGTATTTTCACGAGTTTCTCAATTAACTTAAGCCTAGTACGCTTGTGATGCGAAACGAAAAATGTCATACAAAAATGACGCAACGAAATCATAAACGGAAAATTTCGTTCTGCTTTTCGTTTTGCAGTACGCTGTTCGAAGAACGAAATTTATAATTGTAGCAGATTATTTAGAGAAGTCTCCACTCCTTTTTCGCACTGAATTAATTATACAAACTATTTATTGTGTGGGGAAAAATGACATTTGAGTTTTTCTTATATCATGGGTTTCTCTGATTTTTTGCGTTTATGTTTGATTTTGTTTTTGAAATTAGTGAAACTTTCCATGGATATTTTCCGTTGTGTTTTCGCAAGCGTTTCGTTGTCTGCTTCGAGATCACAGAAAATTTTCGTTTCGCATTAGCAGCGTACTAGGCTTAAGAAACGACTCTATACAGTTCGAAGTTTTCAAAGATTTAGCAATTTATAGGGGGAAATGGGGTAAAATAAAATTTATGGTCAGATTTTAAACATTCTTTTGTCTTTTTCAAAGGTTTTATCAAGAGGATAAGGAGGAACTTAAAAATAATAAATATTTTAAATAAAGCTATTTAAAGGGTGAAATAGGGTACACCAAACAAAAGTATTCAATTTCAAATTTTCTTTTTCGGTAATCTCAGTTAAATGAACAGGCTTTAAAGTCAAATAAAATTAAATTAATTTAAAACCTGGTAAACTAACCATCTTTTCTTAATTTATGTAGATGAAATATGGAAAATTCTTCACAACATTTATTTCTCTTCGACCTAAATTTAGTCTAAATTTGACCTTCTTAATTTCTCCATGTGCTGTAAATATTTTTGTTTAAATTCGAAAATTTGAAGATTTTACGGATGAATTTTTTTTTTTGCAAATGTACGATTTTCAAAAACATCAAAGATGTGCTTTATTTTGCTCAAAAACTGATAGCCTTTCTTTAGGCCCAAATATAAATTTTGGCAAGCTTGAAGTTAGTATCGCCATTTTCGATTAAAAAAAAAATAAATTTGCGCTGTATGCTTCTCAACTTGTGCTCCCATGTGCCGTAAACATTTTTTTTTGATTCGCAAATTTGTTTTTTTTTTTTTTCAAAATTACGATTTTTTAAAAAGTTAAACTTGCGATGTTTTATAAGCTCAGTTTTTGTTTTTTTTTTTTTTTTTAATCGAAAATGGCGGTGCTTACTTCACACACATAAATAATGAAGCACAAAGGCCACGCGAGTTTTATTTATCTTTAAGTTTTCCATTTATAGTTGGATCCCCCCTCATGACCAAATCCGCCACTGCAACATACTATATATTGTGACGAATATTGAATATTTCGGAAGCGGGTCATAATACTGATTTTCAAAATTCTGTATGACAAAATTCTGTGTGGTCAAAATACCGTAAGACCATAATTCTGTATGTCATTATACTGGAAATACAAAATTCTCAACGTCAAAATACTGACTAGCAAAATTCTGTTTTGTATAATTCTGTACGGAAAATATTTTCAATACTTTATTTTCAATACAATATTGAAAGTGTGCATTTTTGCACATACAGAATTTTGACATACAGTATTTTGGCATTTAATATTTTGAACACAGTATTTTGCAACATAGAGGATTTCAACCCCAACCCGAATATTTCGATCCAAATATTATCCAAAAGCTCTAGAAACGCTTACTTAATTGATCTAAATTGATACCATCTAAGTTTTACTAAGCATCTTTGCACAATACGAATTCAAATGCAAAGTTCCATTTAAAATTGGTGAAACACTTTTACTTTTCATATTTCAAAAATAGTCTGAAAAATTGAAAAGTCTTTTCACTTTGGCAATTTTGTGAAACACTTTGCACTTTTACTTTGCAGGAAATTGCAACTTTTGCAAAATTGCAATTATACGTTTCTGGTACACAAATTTTATAAAAAAAAACCGCTCCAACGATTTCTAAATTTTTTTTCTCATAACTTTGTGCTCAAAACAATAAACTTAAACTAATCTATCCCCCGTTTCCGATAAGGTGGCATAAAATAATTGATCCCTTAGCTAATTTATTTCTTTTAAAATCAGATGGATAGGTTTTCAATTTAGGAAGTTTGTGCTACCCATGTCGTTTGTTTTGACACAATCTAATGTCAGTTTTAACTTATTGATTATAAAGCACTAAATATGAATCAAATTTGTGCTTATATAGCAATATCTCAATCAAAAACTCAACATGTAGGTAATTGCTTTTCCAGTATATAACAAATTTTGATTGCGGTATAAACTGTTTTCGACACTTTCGTTAAATAATATTCAAAGATTTTACTTTCACAATGTGCCACAAGCTACACTGCTTCCTATAAATGTTGGTTTTTTGTTAAACCTTTTTTTTTCAAAGTCCTTTTCAATTTTGTTCGTTCTGTCGAGAAAGGACCTTTTATACAAAAACAAAAAAAAAAAAAATAATAAGGAAGCGCAAATAAATCTCCAATAAACACTTACAAAAACAACACACACACACACATAACGCATATAAATATAACACTCCAAAAATTCATTACCACAAATGTCCACATAGGAGGTATGTACATAATATATACAAAACATCAGAAATCCTAAAACCATATCCTATGCTATAACGCCTCCGAGCGTAAGAATTGGCAATTTGTATGCAGAATCCTTCTTATGACGACGCAGCATTTCGTATCAAGCTGGGCCAGTCCATCAGACCATCAGGCCAGTCCAGGCCTATATCTGGCTCTTTCGACTTCTGTACTTTTAGGATATGTGGCTGAAAGCTGTTATTGTTTTCATTTTGCCTTATATAGTGGCATAAAGTATAAGAACCACCTAGGTCCTTGGACCAGGCACAGAATATTATACGCGTATACACATAAGGACAGTGTGTTATGGTGAAATGAAAGCTTATTGTGAACGTTGGGTATAATGTACATACACATAATAGATATATTCATGATGATGGTCCAAAGGCACGCATTCTGTGCACAAAAGTGCGAATACGGCAAACTAGAGCTGCTGCTATGCTATATAATATGCTCCGCATCTGTTTTGAGGGTGTGGAGCCATTTCGATAATTTGCGTCCTGCAATATCTATTCTCAAGAATATATATCCCCATCACAATATAACACAACATATATACAACCAAACAAGGACGAAGGAACGTATGTTCGAGACAATCTTACTATTTTGTTGGAAAATTCATTCATTTCACAGGCAAAATATAGAAAAATATTAGGAACCGCCTGCAGCAGTCAACATATAAAGTATAATACTCTGGTATACGATATATATAGCTATGACGCTAAGCGCAAGAACTATAAGGACACCATCAGCATCATCATCATCATCAGCCTCCCTATATCCTATATGTGTTGTTATGGGTGTTTGCATTTATGTATGCAACTTTATACAAAGATTATTTTTGTGCCTTACTTCGTAAGGCCACCCTTTGCAAATTTGTGCATGGCCTGCAGTTTTGTCTTCTTATTTTTGCATCAAGGATAACAACATCCTGGTAGGTATATATATGCTAAGCCTAATTTATTCCTTACAAAAGCTCCATTATGTATGCAGAGGGATATTTTGGATGTTCGCAAAATAAGCTTCAACAGCAGCAGCAGAATTCTACGGTCGGTGACCACAAGAAGTATAGGTACCTATATGAGCTCTGAGCTCTAGAGGAAAGAAAATCTAAGGCCTTTTAATTGCCATCTTATATATACCTACCTTACATCCCTTTCTTTCCCATTTTCTATCTCGCTTTGGAACGTGTGTGTTATAATGCTTTACTTTGTTTTCAAACAATTTTTAAAAAATTATGGTTATTAGGTGGAACGTAAGAGAGATTAAAGGGTAACAAAAACGACAAAAAAAAATATTTGCACTACTGGGTCGCACGAACTTGCTCTTATGTACGATCACACTGTGTTTTTAAAGTTTTAATATTTCAAAAACTATATTGGTGATTTTTTAAGAGGTTTAGAACTTTTTTAAAAAAAAAAACCCAAAAAATTCAAAAAAATGAATGAAATATTTATTTGAATCGATAGTCTGAACCTTGCAATTTAATGTTTAAAGATAATTTCATGCAAATGTTGACCGCGGCTGCGTCTCAGGTAGCCCATCCGCTGAGTCCAATTTTGGCATACTCTTTCACACATATCGGCCGGTATCTCACGAATGAATGCATGGATGTTGGCTTCCAGTGCGTCAATCGAAGCGGGCTTGTCCCTATAGACATTAGCCTTGACATACCCCCACAAAAAATAGTCTAATGGTGTCAAATCGCACGATCTAGGCGGCCAATTGACCGGCCCGAAACGTGAAATTAACTGTTCACCAAACTCGCCTCGCAATTGCGCCATTGTTTCGCGTGCTGTGTGGCATGTGGCACCGTCTTGTTGAAACCACATATCATGCAAGTCAAGAACTTCCATTTCGGGCAAAAAAAAGTTTGTTATCATCGCTCGGTAGCGTTCACCATTGACAGTAACGCTGCGATTCGCATCATCTTTGAAGAAATATGGCCCAATAATGCCGCCGGCCCATAAACCGCACCAAACAGTGGCTTTTTCGGGATGCATTGGTAGCTGTTGCAATGCTTCTGGCTGATCTTCACTGCAAATGCGGCAATTGTGCTTATTTACGTACCCATTCAACCAAAAATGAGCCTCATCGCTGAACACAATTTTTCGATAAAAAAGCGGATCCTCGGCCAGCTTTCCAAGAGCTGGCTTTAGTTCTTGCACCAGCTGTATCTTAAAAGGCTTTACGCCCAAATCCTTCCGCAAAATTTTCCACGTAGTGCTGTAACAAAGGCCTAACTGCTGGGAACGGCGCCGAATCGACATTTCGCGGTCTTCTGTCACACTAGCTGATACGGCCGCAATATTTTCTTCACTACGCACAGTACGTAAACGTGTTGGTGGTTTAATGTCCAACAAAGTAAATTTGGTGCGAAATTTGGTCACAATCTTCCGAATAGACTGCTCAGAAGGTCGAGAATGCCGACCATAAAATGGAAGCAGCGCGCGATGAACATTTCGAACCGAGCACGAATTTTGATAGTAAAATTCAATAATTTGCAAGCGTTGTTCATTTGTAAGACGATCCATGGTTAAATTGCAAACCAAACTGAAGCTGTTTGACAGTGACACAAGGTACTAAACACACGTCAGCTGTCAAAACCAGTGTTGCCAAAACCAAACCAGCTAAAAAATCACCCGTTACATAGTACCTTTATATCGCAAGTAAAAATACATACTCACGTATAACCGTACCTAAAAAAAAAAAATCATTCCAGGTAGGTATAGGTATATAATAGAAGTTTTTCTACCAAATACTAAAGTTTCTTAGCCTCTTACCGAGTGGCACTAAAAGATTGAGTAGTTTTGAGCTGCGATGTGGGTTGAGTTGGGTTGGTGGAAACTTTGTGTTGTTCATCATGATAATTATGGGGGTAGATATAATATATAGAGATGGTGGCACGCCAAGTCAGTTTGTCAGTTTTTCCATTCATGATGACGTTAATTTTTAATTAACTTAATGAGCGCGTGCAAATCTGATGAGTGACTTGATGATTGCTCAACTCTCGTCTCTCTTCACATTTTTTTCATAATCATAATATTATAATTTATGAAAGTTATATATAATATGAGAATTTTTCCACTTTGACGAAAAGCGGTAAGTGTGTGTGCTAAAAACTTCCATTTAGTTTGAAAAGTTTATTTTTTTTTTCATTTCCCAAATATACCTACATACATATACATATTCCTACATGCCTTTAAAATAATCGTTTGTTTTAAGTTTATATAATATAAAATACCGTTAATAGCATTTATTTATGGTAGTGAAAGAAGTGGTATATATAAAACGTTTGATATTCATCATTTTAAGTTTAAATGCCTTCTTTAGTGTTTTTTTGGGCATAATATTTTTTCACAGAATTTAAAGAAAAAAAAAACAACACAAACATATAATATGTATATGCCAGTAAGACCTAGGGTCTTATAAATTAGGCAATGTTAGAAGGAATAGAAGGATAGGTTAGGTTTTTGTTGGCACCTGTGGATTGAGAAATTAGGTTTCGATTATCTCATTAAATCCCAAATTTAATGTTCTTAAATTTAGAAAAGTATTTTTACATCATTCCTGAATACCTACAAAATTAATTTAATTTAACATAGTGTACAGATATGAAATCGATTACAAACCTAAAAATGTCTCAAGTGTTTCAAAATAGCAAACGCATAAATTGTTAAATCTTTTCAGATCTAGTAACTAGATCTATGAAATAGTAAAGTTTATTCTGTCGCTAGATAAGTTGTGTTATTTCTCCACTTAAGATAATGCTCTCCGTATACCATTTTTCACTAAAGCATAAGTTACAATTTAAATTAAGCTATATAAAGGTACAAAAATAAGTTTTCTTTAATTTAACTTCAATCCGGTTGTTTAAATTGCTCTAAGGATATTATTTTTAAAACAAAATAGTACAGTAGAATCTCTATAAGATGAACAGCTTGGAAAGATGAACAAAATATTTTAACTTTTGAGTGTTAAAAAAGAAGAACGGGTTGAAATTTTGTACTCGAAAAGATGAACACTTTATTCCAAACATAGTAATGTTCTTTTTATTTGCATTTAGTTCCTCCTGAACAGTGTTTTGGGGCTTATTTTCACTTGTTGTGTAAATAATTTTTAATGTTTTTATTTATAACCATATCTTCTTCCTCAACCAACTGTTGATGCTCGTAAAGATGAACAATTTGAAAAGATGAACGGGCCCTATTTTATATCTGTTCATCTTTTTGAGATTCTACTGTACCTACTACTAAAAATCGCAAAATTTTTAGCAAAATTAGTTTGAAACCATTTTTTTTTAATTTTGAGTTTGAAAATAAATTTCTCCGAAAATATTCAATAAAACAATTCAATTTAAAAACAGAATTAGGAAACAGATTTCTGGCTTTAAAAAAAAGTATGAAATAATATTGAGTTTTGCCTTTGATTTTTAATGTTTTTTATTTATTTTATTTCAAGTCAATTTTTTGGAAAATTGCCCGTACCCCCAAAGCAGAGAGAAGTGACCAACCCACTCCAATAAAAATTTTTTCTTATCTTAACTCAACATACATGCCCTTTGGTGGCAGTTTATATGCAAAACACCCTGTATAGTATGAGCTAGTAACCCTGGTAGCCCTACTTTCTGTCGACTAAGAATATTTTGAAACAATAGCTGCTGTCAATTTTTTTGGATCACATATTTAATAATCATAATTGTCATGTTATTAATTCTCGAACTGTTATTGGGGAAATTTGTACTGCCTATTATTCTTTTATGAAAAAATAAAATAAAATGCACGACATATGGGTCGCATGAAATTGCTCTTATGTGCGTCGTGCGATAAAACCGTGGTTTTTGTATTTATAAATTTGATGGGAGCCTTTATTTTATATTTTATGCAACTTAAAAAAATCTATTTTAGTATAAATTAGTAAAAAAAAAATTAACAATATAGCACCGCTGTGCATATATGCATGCATAAAACTAACAGTTTAAACTGAAAAAATGGGAAAAAATAAATATGTATGTAGCTATATACATAATTTGATATAAATCTGAAATTGTGCAATTGACACCAACGCTATGTTATGTTATGTATGTCATCTGATTTCTTTAATAAATATTTATTCATGACAAATAAATTTCAAAAATCGTTTGAGCGGTTTTTTATTTAAATAATTTTTATATATAAAATTTTGAAAACATTTTTAAGAAAAAAAAGGTAGTACCTACCTACCTATGCCATTTAAAAAAAAAAAATTTTTAAACAACCAGTTATAAACATTTTTGAAATATCGAATTTTCAAATTTTGATGTTTTTTTAATGATCCAAAATTTGTTTTTTTTTTGAAAATTTTGAAACTTTTTAGAAACTCTTGTGTAAAAAATTTCATTACAATCGATTCAGCAGGTAATGATGATACTGGAAAACCTAAATATGGTTCTAAGAGATATACCGTTATTAAACGGTAGATACAACATTTTTTCCAATAATAATGGTGAATCGTACTGATATAAGCTTATATAAAAATTTTTATCAAACAAATCAGGAGTCGTTTTTGGAAAAAATGAAATTTTCCTTATGGGTTTTTAAACACTTGTATGGGAGGTTATTTTAAGTTTTAAGAAAAATTTTAATTTACAGCCCTATTCTGGCAAACCTCACTGATACCTCACAAGTCACAACAACCTCACAAGGAAAGGTGAAATCGAAAATTGTGATATCCTTTTGAGAACCTCACAACAACCTCACAAGAAATTAACCTCACAAAGGCTTGTGACTTGTGAGTTGTGAGCCCTCAAAACGATTGAATAGTTCTGTTAAAATCTGCTAGATATTAATAACTGCTGGGTGACAAGTTTAATAAAAATCATTCAAGTCATTTTAGAATTACATATTGGGTTCTCAAACAAAAATTTTGGAACTTTGTTTAAAAATCCAAAAAAATTGTTGTGATAATTTTGGTATATGTACATTACTTTTTAAACTTTTCGATGCATTCTCCACAAAAAAATCAGTTGAACCGTTTTCGAGAAAATCGAAAATCAAAAAAATGGTTCTATCGGAGGTGCCATTTTTTGTAATTTTTTTTTATAAATGGTAGTCGCTTTTTAAACAAAATTACAGTTTTTTCTCTTGTAGTTGTGGGCACGTTTTTGAGAAAAATAAGATTTTGTTAAAAATATTTGTACGACAGCTTTTGTAAATTTTTGTCCGAAAGGCGGAGTTGCGAGACCCACTTTTTTCGACTTCGCTATCATCGTAGTGTCAAGTTTGATCGAAATCTCGAGTTCGATTTTTTTGTACGAATCCATAACTTGGCATTACAGTACGTACCTAACCTATGCATCGCAAGTAAAAATTCAAGAAAATGGTATGTCAATGTCTTTTATATAAAGGTTCTCAATTTAAAGTTTTTGTTCCTCAGAAGCGGACTAATTCCCTTTCTGTGTCCGGTTATGTGAGAGTTAACTGCGCCTACATACAAATTTAATTTATTTTAAAAATGAGAGACTTAGGGCCAGTTTCACAGTGAAGTAAGTGTCACTTAAGTGCCGAATATGGAAAACTAATTCCAAATATCACAGTTTAAACTTATCGGAATAAGTGACACTTAAGTCTCCGATGTTGGCCACTTAAGTTCCACTTACTCAGGTAATAAAACTGCGGCTTAAGTGCCAAAATGGGAAAATTAAGTGCCACTTATTTTGTTAAGTGTGCACTGTGAAACTGGCCCTAAAAATTAAAAAAAATGATTTTTATGGAAGGATACGGTTAGTAACCATCTTATGAAAAAGTTATGTGATACATATATCAAGTTTGGACAGAATCTTGACTTCAAGAGAGTTTTAATTTTTTTAAAATTATTGTTAATCCATCCAGGACAAGACCGAGAACAGAACGAATTTAAAATCATGCTGAGTCCGAATTTATGGTTCACATTGTCTGTGTCACAGTGGTATATACCTTCCTCGTATAGTAGGTAATATACCTTCTATGTTTTAAGGTGGAAAAGGCTAGGATTTGATCCCCCAGACCCCCCTTCCCCCCGTGGCGTGGTAGTGTGACAGTCCATACTTCATTAACCAATATGCCTATAAAATTTTGTTTAGGTATATAGATTGTAGGGGTCACCATTGTTTGGCAAAATTCATTTGGCATTTCTTTGTTTCGCTTTGATCGTTAAATATTTTGTTTAATTCGCAAACCACAATTGGCAATTTATGTTTGGCTTTTTATTCATTATGTTTTTCAATCATTACGCAAATAACATTTGGCGTTTTTACATTTCGCTTCTTCTTAATAATATTTTAAATCATTTCGCAAAATTCATTTGGCAATTTATTGTTTAGCGTTTTTTTGTTAAGCCGTTTATTAATTGGCCAAGTTTTTTATTCGCGGAATAACGTTTCGCCGTTTCATTATTTCGCAAAATTTCAACGAGCCGTTTTATCAATTCGCTGATAGATCATTTCGCCGGTTATAGTTGTTTGGTCGATTGTACATTCATAAGCTTTGACTTTTTTTGATTTACCGTTCTTTTTATGATCTGTTGCTAAATTCATTGTGGTTAATTTCGGACTTTGCATACACCCAACCTCACACCTACCCCAAATCCTATAGTGTGCCAAGCGGGGGGGTTGCAGGGGGGCAGCATGCCCATCCATACATACCTCACTGTTTACACGCCGTAATGCTGGGTGCTAGTAGGTACTGTATTTATGTAAGCAAGCAAAAAAACAAAAATCTCATATACAAAATAGTTTTAATAATTTTCAATTTTCTCAAGAACTAGAAGACATATATTTAATCGACATAATCGATTGATATTGATTATTTGGCAATTGATTGCCAAATAAAAAAAAGCGAAACAACAAAATGCAAAATAAAAAAAAGCGAAATAATAAAATGCCATATAAAAAAAAGCGTAATAGCAAAATGCCAAATAAAAAATTGCCGAACTTCAAAAAGCCAATCAAATAAAAAACTAAATGAAAATTGCGAAATGAAAAATGCGGAAGGATGATTTGTCAAATCATTTAAAAGACAAGACGTAAATTGCAAAACAAAGAATGCCAAACAACAAAATGCTATATAAACAAAATGCCGAACGAAAAATGGCGAAATGAACCCCCGCGAAACGTTAGTTTGCCAGACAATTCTTGCGAAACATACCATACCCAGATTGTAGTTTTATATAATTTCTTCAATATCTTAGTTATTGTATATAGCTATATACCTGCAATTTTCTTAAGAAAATCAATAAAATCTGTTTTCAATTATATAATTCTTATACAATAAATTGGTTTATTTTTTTCTCAAAGATTTATTCAAACGAGGGCAAAACGTGTCTTATTTTTTTGCAACTCTCTGGCCATAAAATCCCCTTATATCTATTATTTGATTGAAATCACAAGAAGAAGAAGAAGCAAACAAAAATATATATATTCATCAATCAGTCTAATTTCCCGTCATCAAAATATGATTTCCACTTCAGACCGATTGCGTTTTGCAAAAGAGAAAAATCCTTGAAGACATCACAAACATAACTCCAATCATCAATCACATTCGCCCAACTCCATGCTCAAATGGCACTCTCGTGAGAAGAGTTGATTTATAGAAAATACAAATCAATTATTCACCTGGATTGAGGGGCAAATTATACCTACATACTATGATGATGATGATGGAGGTTGTGTGTGTGTTTTTTTTTTTTTATATTATGGGAATTGCTGCTTGTTTAGCATATCGCATTTGAGTATGAAGTCTAGTCATATTGCTTGATTGCCGTTGTATCCTGTGTGTTGTCGGTTGTCGTTTTATGGCGGATGTCGGTTGTCCTTGTTTATGTTCAATCAGAATCAGAATATAATGGCATGGTATATATAATCATGCAAATCCATATATGTACCTATGTATGTACATAGAAACACATTTAGTTGGTCGAACAAGGACATTATAATGTGGGGTTTCTGTGTTTCGAAGGGAGGTTTGAACATGCATATGAAGAAGGAATATAGAGAGACATACAATGTTTAAACGTGAATACAAAATGTGCATATATACTTACCTATATAAGAGTTGACAATATAATCCATGATGTGATGTGCCTGCGAAGTGTAAGAACTTTATGATGTCCGAAACTATATTACATATTTGTACTCGTATGAACGGAGCTCTAAATGCAAAATAAAGTCGTAAACATTATTTTTTTTTATCTGTCACATTTTCACTTGCAATATATTTTATGTGTACCCCATATACCCATGCACAACATCAAACAACACCATGCAAGTCAACATAAATTTTATACTATGTGACATCATATAAACGAGATAGCAAACTATATTATGTGTTAGATATATGGATATTTATGGGGTCATCAATTAGATGACCTACATATATATAGTATCACATTTGTCCATATTTGACCCTCTGAAAAATTGTAGCGTACTAAAAATGATAAGGGACACTATTTCATTCAATATCAACATGTCATAATGTCAAACTTTATTGAAAACACATTGAACAATACTTTAAGAGGAAGCTAAAGTAAACTTTATTTTGTCTTAAGGACGTATATAG
The DNA here is from genome assembly GCA_929447395.1 of Epistrophe grossulariae. Classification (NCBI taxonomy): domain Eukaryota; kingdom Metazoa; phylum Arthropoda; class Insecta; order Diptera; family Syrphidae; genus Epistrophe; species Epistrophe grossulariae. Next base: position 19,048,224 of record OV839566.1, on the reverse strand, counting down.
AGGTGCCTAGATACAGGGTGGGTCAAAAGTGGCTTCCTAATTATATAACTTTTATAGATTTAATTTTGTATTAATAATTTATTTTACAATCACAAAGTATGATTTATGGAGATTTTTTTGGGCTAAGTATGGAATATTATGTCCCTCAAATTATCACCAGCTTCATGCTCACATAGGCGGGCTCTTTCTAGAGCGTTTTCCATAATACTTCGTAGGATATATCTGGGCTCAGCGCCTGTATTTCAGCACGAATATTTTCCTTCAGCTGCGGGATAGTGGTGGGTTTATTTACTTACACTTTACCCTTCAAATAACCCCACAGAAAAAAGTCTGGTGCAGTCAAATCCGGAGAACGTGAAGGCCAATTGAATTCTGAATTTTTGGACACTATTCGGTCGCCGAAAATTTCCCCTAGTAGCACCATTTTGATTTTTTTCAAAATAAAATTCAATTAGTTTGGTCCTCTCTAAAGCACTGTAGTTCATTTTAGGAAATCTCGTTTAGTTTGTTTTATAAGTACCTTAAAAAAGAAAAGAAAAAAAAATTAAAAACTGATGAGTTATGATTTTTTTCAAATTAGGTAGGGAGAAACTTTCGTCCAACCCTGTATTAAGAATATACATTTGTTTGTCTGAGGAAAATGCATTTAACAACCTTCAATTTGATTTAATAAAATAAAAATAAAGTGATTAGAATGCATAAAAATAAATAGGTAACCAGTAATTGTTAGTTAATTAATAAATAATTTAGTTTGTGAAAAAAATGCATAAATAAATAAATAAACAGACAAAATAAATAAATAGCTTAATAAACAAATAAATTAACATTTACTTATGGTAAATAAACAAATAAAAAATAAATGAATAAATAAATAAACAAATAAAATATAAATAAATTAATGAATAAATTAAATATAAAAATAAATAAAAAATAATTAAATAAATACATGGATACAAAATAACTAAATTAGTTAGGAAATAAACAAATAAATAAATCAAAGAAGTTGTAATCATTAAATGAGGGTTCTAAGGGCTGGGGCCAATTATAGCTTTCATTGAAACTCATCATTGAAAATTTTAATTTCTTATTTTGAGACACTTTGAAAGCAGAATCAGTAAATATTTTGATGCTAGTAAAAAGCTGCTGATAACTCAATTATTATTTCTAGTCAAACAAATATTTCATTATGGCCCAAATTTTCACATAAAATGAATTCTAAGATTTCAATGATCAATGGTAAGGTTGTTCAATCATTGAAATAAAGAAATTCATTTCACGTGTTAACTTGGGCAAAAACGAAATTTTTTTTTTTTAACAAAAAATAATAATTAAGTCTGTAGCTTTATATTGGCATCAAAATAATCACTGATTTTGCTTTATAATTGTCTCAAAACTTAAAATTTTTATTTTCAATGATGAGTTTCAATGAAAGCTATAACTGGACCCTAATTTAAAAACTCTTCCATTCCACCTTTTCCAAAAATGAGTTAAGTATGAGGAAGCGTTCTTCAGAAGAGTTCTCATCTACATATGTATCTAAAATTTATAAAAACTTTTTATTTCCTATACTTTTTAATGCTTGAAAAGTGGTAATTTTCCAAAGCTACACTATTCCACTCCGTTGTCTAGAATAAATATTTAGCGCGACAAAAATTCTAAACTTATGAAAATGAATGTTAATTGTGTATTGTAATATGGAAACAAATATTTTAAAAAAATATGTGCACGACTGGGTCGCACACTCGCACGAAAATTCAAAATCGTTGGAGCGGTTTTTTAAAAAATTGATTTAATATAAAAAAAATGGTATGCAATTTTTTAGCCTTTCCCGGGTAGAATTTGCGACTCGGCATTGCCTTGGCCCCAGCTAGTTTCGCCTTGTTTATGTCATGGGCCTATCAAGCAGTAACTAGCTTGGCTATTGCTAATTTGTTAATGCTCTGTATTCCGTGGGCCTTGCTAGCGGTTCCCATATAGGCCCTAGATAGATCTTCCAAGTCAGGCTTTGGATAACTAAAAATTTAGAGATTTTTAGTCACTAGCTAGGGCCTAGGTAGATTTTTACTGAAACCCATATAGCCCCCACCCCTCTCATATTAGGGGTGTTTGAGACCGCTTTTCTCTTTAACTGAAATGTATAGAATTTAATTTAATTTTTTAATTTTAAAAAAACTTCACTTTTACTTACTCCATGTCTAGGCTACATCAAGTCTAAACTATCTAAGCCCAGTCTAAGTTACACCTGATAACGCCAATAACGAGGTGACACTGTCTAACGCCAAGATAACGCCCAGATACAATTCCTTATCCAGGCTACACCAAGCGAAAACTATTTGGGTCCCTTCCTGTTTTTATGAGACAGCGCCAATAAGGTGGCGACACTAGCTAGGGCCAAAATGACACCAACAAAAGTTTTCATATCTAGGCTATGTCAAGTTAAAACTATCTAGGCCCAGTCTAAGTTACATCTGACAAAGCCAATAAATAAGCAATTCTAGCCAGGGCCAAGATAAAGCCAGAATAAGATAAATTAGTCAAGATCACCCAGACCTGCGCCTGTCTAGGCCCAGCTTAGGATTTACTATATAATGGCCAATCTAGCTAGGGCCACGCTTAAAAATAGTTTTTCCTAGATAATTTTCTACCCTGGTTATTGTTGCAGAGTTCAAAAAATAATTTCAAAAAAATATCATTTACCCATTTTCGAAAGATGGAATTTTCAAAAAATAATTTTGAAATTTTTTTTTTTTAAAATCAATCATTTTTTTATTTGAAAATTTGCTATTCAATATTATTATAACTTATTTCAAGCTTTTTTTGCAAAAAGTTCAACTGATAATGAGATAGTCGAAAATCAAAAAAATGGTTGTATGAGAGATACCATTTTTAAACGACAGAAAATTTTTTTTCAAATAATATGGTAGATCGTACAGATATTAGTTCACACAAAAAATTTTTTCAAAATCGGAGGAGCTGTTTTTGAGAGAAATGAAATTTTCAATACCGGTTTTTAAACATTTGTGTGGGAGGTACCGTTATTTTTGGTTATAAGATTAATTTTCATTTAAAATCTTCTAGATAGTATTAAAAAAGTGCTGGATGCCATGTTTAATACAAATTGATCAAGTAGTTTTTGAATTATTAAGTTCTCAAAAAAAAATTTTCTAAACTTTTTTTAAAAATCCAAAAAAAATTATTTTGAAAATTTTGGTATATAAAACTTTTAAAAATTTTTCAAACATTCTCCGTAAAAAAATTGATCAATATCAGTTGAACAGTTTTTGAGAAAATCGAAAATCAAAAAAATGGTTCTGTGGGAGAATTCCCCATTCCCTTTAAATATGAGTATAAAATATTACACACTATGCATCATCAAAGTGTCATATTATGTCTATGAAGATATTTAACCTATCAGCACAAAAAAAAATTTTATACATACATATCTATGTATGTACATTGTACATACCCAGGTAACTACATATGTTGCTCCTTGATGTACGAAATGAAATAAGAAATACGATTTGCGTTGCATTGCAGTATATAAGGTACCTACTTTCCTAATTTTATTGCTATAACAACAAATCACACATTAGTTTTGGTTTCAACTTATTTTACCCACGGGGACAATCTGGGATTTCGTTAAGGTATGTTTGTATATAAGTATATTTTTCTAAAGTCAAAGAAGCATGAACTTTATCAACAAAATACGTGTCAACGATAGCAATTTAACTGCTTTCAAAGCAAAGCTCTAAATTTCACCTGTATATATGTATGTAGGACGTAGGTACTGTATATTTAGGCATATCACGCACTCAAATCGAAAATTTAAATTTTAACGAAGCACTCATATAAATGCCAAAAACATATACACAACATCCAACGGGGCCCTTAACCTCACTATAATATATAATATAAGCACGCATTACCGCCATTCAACAATATAACGAACACGACCCATATTATAGCCCATCAGGACAACATATACACTTCTCTACTTCTATATACATTAATACAATCATACCGTGGAGCATTTCCTTTCCATTTATAGGAGTACCTACTACCTACATATATACCTACATATGCGATATAAATCTCTTACCATTCTTGTTTTGGTAAAATTTGTTCGTTTTGTATAAATTTATGTACTTCAGCTATACTTTTGAATTCTTAATCGCAAATTTTCTATACACGCCAAGCCGCCCCACGCCTCATAGCAGCACGGCATGGCACCGTGTCGTATATGTAGATGGTGTTCCTAAGATAAATCAATGATTAATGCTTTTATACAGAGGTACCTAACCTACATCCTATATAATGTGGTATACCAAGGTATACGTTAATACCTAGTCAAAGTTTTCGGAAGGAGGTGCAAGTGAGTGCGTATATACACTCAACACTCCTAAGTTCATCGCTATTAAGAGTTCTCAGTGGGGGTTTTTTAAGGTTTTTGTGTTTTTCCTAAAAGTTTAATGATGCGTGAAATAAGGTCAATCCGTTTGCTCTCTTGTTTTTGTTCATTTTCAATTTTCCTTTTAAAATAATTTAAATATACAAATTTATTGGAATATCAGTTTTCATATACATACACACATACATAATGTAGATGAAATGGGTGATTCGTTTAGACTGAAGGTACTTAAAAAAAAAAATAAATAAATTTTATCGGGGAATCTAAATCGTTGGTATCTTTCGTTATTGGATCTTCAAAATGGACGATGTTGCTCACAGTTTAAGGTCAATATTTGAAATACGTATTCTTTAAAAAGTATAAGTACCTACCTGCAGAATGGTTCTTTCGAAAGATAATAAAGATTTCCCGATAGAAATTTATTTTTTTGTTTACTCACTAAAAAATAAATTTTAAGGTTTTAATCAAAGTTAACAGAAAAATTTTTGTCTTACTGTTTGTCAGTCTGTGCTTCTGTGTACCCTTACGTCACTCGTAATTTTCTTCGAAACAACTTTAATGATTTTGATTAAACTTCGTATGTACAATTAAAGTCCACACGTTGTGATTCTTTTTCTTCGTGGCTGAGGTAAGCGCCCAGGTTTATCCAGGATTCTTCCAATGAAGCAACAAAACTTACGTTTTAAAGGTCTTACCTCCAAATAAAAATTGTTTTTCTTTTAAATAATTTTTATAATTTCCATTTATTTTTTCTTGTTGGTTGGAATTTCTTATACATACACGGTTTTTCATAAAACGGTCTAAATGAGCACCAATTGTAGAGCAGCTCAGGGAACGAAACGATCGGAAATTCAAAAAATGTATATTGGCATTGAGAAATTTGACTTTTTTTTTACGTATCTTATTACTTTAAACGAGTTATTCTTGTATATATATTTATATATTTGGTTTCTCGGAAATGGCTCCAAAGATTTTGATCAAATTTTCAGATTTTATTGCGATGAACGAGAAAAAAAAATAAAAAATTGGATTTAGTAAAATCCGCCCACTCCCACGCCCACTTTTTTTACTTCTTAGTAAGACGGAAACGGTCGAAAATGTCTTTATTTCTCGGAAACGGCTGAAAAGGTTTGAATGAGATTTTCAGAGTTTACTTTTATGGGTACGAACAAAATTAAAAAAAAAAATTAGTAAAATCCGCCTACTCCCACGCCCACTATTATTAGTTTTTCGAAAACGGCTCCAACGATTTGGATGAAAGTTTTAGAGTTTATTCTTATGAACGATAAAAAAAAGAAAAAAATTGATTTAGTAAAATTCTATGACTGCCACGCCCACTTTTATAATTTCTCAGTTTCTCGAAAACAATTCAAACGATTTGAATGAGGTTATAAGAATTTGTTCTTATAACAAAAAATTGAAAAATTCTTTTACTAAAATCCACCCACTGCCACGCCCACTTTTATTATTGCTTGGTTTCTCGGAAACGGCACTAGCTATTTTAATGAATTGTTCAGTTTTTTCTCCTCAATAAGAAGAAAAATGTAAATAAAAATTTAGTGAAATCCGCCCACTGCCCCCCTCACTTTGTTCGTATTAAGTTCATGGGTAACGGCTCCAACAATTTGGATGAAACTTTTCATAGAGCGTTCTCTTTTATAGGTAAGAAACATTTTTTTTTTTTAAATAAGTAAAATCCGCCTACTGCCACATCCACTTTTATTAGTTTTTGGATTCTCGAAAATGGTTCTAACGACTTAAATGAATTTCAGTTTATTTTTACGAAGAAGGAAAAAATTGAACATTGGACTTAGTTAAATCCGCCCACTGGCACGCCCCACTTTTATTATCTTTTGTCTCGGAAACGGCTCTAGCTATTTTGGTGAAATTTTCAGAGTTTTTTGTTATAATGTCTGTATTTCTCGGAAACAACTCAAACGATTTGAATGAAAGTTTTGGAGTTCATCCTTATGAGTGAGAAAAATTTAACAAAAATAGTTATATCGGCCCAAAGCTCCGCCCACTTTTTTGGTTTATCCGGCTCCAACGATTTGTATGAAATTTTTGGTGTTTATTCTTATGAATAATTTGTGAAAAATTATGAAAAATTTGATTCTGTAAAATACAACGCCCACTTTTGGAATAAATTGAAATCTCGTAAATGGATTCAGCGATTTGGATGAAATTATCAGGAAGTGTATAACTGATGAACAAGAAAAAAAATTCAAAAAATATTTTTGGATAAAAACCGCCCACTTTTATTGTATCATACAGGCCCTTAACTCAGAGGTTCTTAAGCAACAGTTTTAACAATTTGGATGAAATTTTGTATTTAGATAATATTTTAACTTTCATAGCTAATAAAAATAAGTGTCATCCAGGCCCTTAACTAAGGAGGTGCCAAAGAACGCTGAATTCTATTTCAAGTCTAACGATTTGGATGCAATTTTATGTTATGCTTATTATGTTATGGATGCAATTTTATGTTTAGAAAAGCTAAGCTTAAGTTTTTTACAATTTTGATGAAATTCTGTATTAAGATAATATTTTGCTTTCCAAGTTGATCTTAAGAAAAGACCGTAGCCAAGGGACGGGAAGTCAAAAAAGGCCGTAGCCAGGGGGCGGGGCGTCACAAAAGGAGCAACGACTTTGATAAAATTTTAAGATTTTGTTCTTATGAACGAGTGAAAAATTTAAAATTGGACGCCATGTTGTTGTTAGGGTTTGCATATCCACCAAGGTGGAGTTATATAGCAACCAGAAAGCGTTATATAATATTATATATAAAATTATTATAATATTATAATTGAACATTATGGAAATTAGGTTAGTGCTTATAAAGGTCATCGTTAAATTTTGAACGGGACACCTCCTCAATTTGTTTTAAATATTAAAAAAAATTATTGCAAATTTTTATCTCTAAGACCTTGCAAGGATTTTTTTAAAAATTCAAATCACATTTGAATATTGTTCTAATTAGCAGGAAGATGTTTTAGGAAGTTTTTTATATTTGAATTCCCTCATACAACACATATTTTTGATTTGGGGTTTTTCCTTATTGAATGCATTTATAAAGGAACAAATTTAATGAATGGCATAATGTTGTTTTCCGCTAACTGCCATCTTCTGTCATACATATTTCAATTTTCGATTAGGAAAAGCCGAGCCAAGCTCGGTCTCCCAGGTACTATATTTTTAAGGACGACACCGATTTTGTTATAATTAATTAATTTAAGCTGGTGCTCCTAAATTATATAAACGGATTTAAAAACTTGGAAAATAATTTATTTTTAACAAAAAAAAAATTAAAACAAAAACTTTTTGAACAAAATATGTTCAAAGTCAAAGAATTGATTTGTTTTTTTATTTAGACCTATATACCTAACGATTTTTTCTAATATTTCACTTACTTAAGTATCGATTCGGTTTTCCATTAATTTATTAAGTCGATGGTTTATTGTATATTGTTAGTTTTTGGGAAAATCGAAATAACTGTAGTAACTAAATTTTTTGAATTCTTCTTTTATGGAGAATTCAGTATATTTATAAACCGTAATTTTTGATATCAAAACACACTAGACTTTTATTCAAACTTTTAACTCTTCCACTCCTATTTTTTTTTTAATCAATTATAGGACTTTTAAAGTGATGAAAGTTTACTTTTACTGAGCTATTTTAGTCACTTTGGCGCAGAATTTTAAACGATTTAGTATGATGCTAGTCATTTTTAACATATCTTCTAAAAATGCTTAAACGTCATACTAAATCGTTTAAAATTTTGCGCTATTGTTTTTAAAATTATAAAAGAAATATTGTATTACGCCAATTTTTAAATAAGTTTAATTCTGTGCTGTTAAAAATTAAATAAAAAAAAATTAAAACATTAAATTAAAAAAAAAAATAAAATATTTTTTAAATTATGTATTTAAAAACTATTTCACGATTTTCTTAAAATGTTGTTTAACATTATTTAGGCCTTTTAGAAACATCTGTATAAAAATTAAATTAAATTTCTATGATCCCGTTTTTGAGAAAAAGCTATTTTTCTTTAACTAAAAAATAACCATGTTATAGCTCCAAGTAAATAACTTACGGTCATCATATATATTAAAAAAAAATCTTACAAAAATAAATAATAATAAATAAATTTAATAAAAACAAAAAAAAAAAATATGATATTCTTCCCTCTATAACGCCCACTATACAATGAGTATCTCATAAAGAAAAAAAAAGTTGTACAATTAACAACTAAATCAGCTGCACTGTCGTAATAAAGTTAAAACTTTATATGTATATAACTTTATTTTCTTTTAGTCAAAGTGAACTATATCTAAGTACCCTTAAGCTATTAACTCCCTAGGTATAATTAAAAATTCTTTCCGACACTTAAAAAATAAAAGAACTACATAAAAAAAAATAAAAAAAATGAAAAATAAAAAGAAACAGAAACGGAGATGCATTGGGGCGAATTTATTATCCTAGTGCCTTCCAACCAACTTCCACCAACTTTTCTTTTGTTCTCACCTTGTGCTTGTGCATTCGACCCGGTCGGTGTTGAAATTCTTTTGTTATTCCCTGCTGCTGTCGTAATCAGCTAGATTCTTTTTGTTTAACCATTTTCTTTCTCAAAATAGCATAAAGCAAAAATAAAAAAATTTAATTTTTTTTTTCTTCTTGTTTTCTTTTCAGGAATCCCGCTCTCTCTCTCTCTCTCTTCTTCACCACACGGCACACAGTTTGCTTATAAAATATCCTAAAGCTTGAAGACTGTTGTGATAGCTGCGTTAATGGAGTATCCAAAGTGAAATGCCAGACTGAGTGACAGTTCGGGAAAAGTAAGACAACGCCATTAGCAAAACGACGACTACTACGACTACGACGACGACAACGGTAAACTACGTGATTTCCCTAGACGAGGACTACGACAGCCCCATTTCAGCCCGCATTCAGCGAATGTCGCAGCATAATCACCTCAATCTTCAAAAGAGGAGATGATGCAATTGTACATGTTAATGCAAAGTCCTTCCATCATAATTTGACACTAAGGCGCACGGGAGTTCAAATGTCATACGCATCGACACCAACACCAACCAGGTGGAGAAGCGACATGCGAAAAGCTGGTCGTGGTGACAGCGAATACTTTATTCTGCTCCATCAATTCTAGGATTTGAAATAGGGAGTTTGTTTAGCCAGAGTTTGTCGCGTCCTTGTGCCTTCTTAGGAGAGAAAGAGATACTGCGACGACATATTCACCTTTTTATTTTTGATTTTGAGAAAATAGCATCAACAGGAGTACAAAGAAGAAAAAAAAAAACAGAAAATGATTTGTCATCCTGGTTGGCGGGAGATCAAGCAGCAACGACGAAGACCCGGCTACTCATGGCTGATAGTGGTCCTCCTGACACTTGTCACCAAGTTGGATGATAAATTGATACTCGCCTGCCCGTCAGATGTGTGTATCTGCAAATGGAAAGGTGGTAAGCAAACGGTGGAGTGTGGCAGCCAGCAACTTGCAGCCATACCCGAGGGCATGGATCCAGGCACACAGGTGCTAAACTTTTCCGGAAACAGCTTGCAAGTGCTGCAGAGCGAACGATTCCTCAGGATGGACCTGCTTAATCTGCAGAAGATTTATCTGTCACGCAATCAACTGATACGAATTCATGAGAAAGCATTTCTGGGATTATCCAACCTCGTCGAGCTGGATTTGTCGGATAATTCATTGCAACAGGTTCCCAGTGAGACATTCCAAGACTACACCTCCTTGATGAGATTGTCCCTCAGTGGAAATCCTATAAGAGAATTGAAAACATCAGCATTCCGACACTTATCGTTCCTAACCACACTCGAGCTTAGCAACTGCCAGGTGGAACGAATCGAAAACGAAGCCTTTATTGGAATGGACAATCTGGAGTGGCTGCGTTTGGATGGAAATCGCATCGGTTTTATCCAAGGTAGCCATATACTACCCAAATCCCTGCATGGGGTCAGTTTGCAAAGCAACCGATGGACATGCGACTGCAGGCTGATTGACATGCATGCCTGGCTGGTGAACTACAATACACCGCAAACAGAGGAGCCCAAGTGCGTTGAGCCACCTCGGCTGAAGGGTCAAGTGATAAAAGCTCTGAAAAAGGACGACCTAGCTTGCCTACCGGAGGTGACTCCCAAATCAACATACACCGAAATCTCGGAAGGCCGCAACATATCAATCATGTGCGTGGTAAGGGCACTCCCGGAGCCCAGAGTGCTATGGCTCTTCAACGGCCAAGTAATGACCAATGACAGCTTGCTGGACAACCTACACATGTTCTATTACATAGACGAATCTGGTGGCGAAGAGAAGCGCAGTGAAGTTTTCATATATAACGTCGGTCCAGAAGATAATGGAACATTCTCCTGTGTTGGCCAAAATATTGCCGGCACTACTTTCAGCAATTACACGCTGAGGGTGATTATCAAGGAGCCGCCGGTGGTAAAGGAGGTATCCTTTCCACAGGACTACATGAACTACATCATTGCTAGCAGCCTGGGAGCATCTGTTATATTCGTCGTCCTTTTGTGTACGGTTGTGATCAAGTGCCGGCAAAAGAAGAAGCCAAAGATGAAAAACAAGCCCCAGGAGACCACAACTACAAACGACAATGGCATGATGAAGTGCTCGTCGATAATCAACGGCGAGGAAGAGTTGTCCTCGCCAAAGATGGTCAAAGAGAATGGTGTCGTTATCGGTGCCCAGATGAAACAGAATCTGATGATGTACGCTCCTGTGGCACATCACATCATGGACAATGGAAGCATGCAATTGACATCGAGTGGCGCACCAACACCACCTTTAATCGGTGGCAGCCATGACGGCAGACATCCTTTGGGGATGATAAGCAGCAGCATAGCATATTGTTCGCCACCGTCGTCGGTGCGCAATTACCAGGAAAAGAATCCGGACCTGGTCAACGATGCCGAGAGTGTTAAGAATAAAATGAAGGCTTCGGCGTCCGATTGTGGGGCAGAGTATGAGGTGAATAGCGATTGTTCCGGACCATGTAGCATACCCCCTGGAGGTGTGGGGGTGAGTGGTGGTGCATTTGACAACTGCTACCAACTATCGAATCAATTTGGCTCTCAAATTATTCGACCGAGCAGCGGTGTGGCACATGCTCGTTTTACCGCTGCCATGTCAACAATTCCTCGGGGGCTGCATCTGAAGGCAATGAACAGCAGCAGTTCGAATGGAATGGGTGGCAACCAGCACCAAGTGGATGTGCATTTAAATCCTGTGTGCTTCCTGGGACAAGATGGTTTCGCCTATGACTTCAGTAACAATCACTTGCAGCAGCAGCAACAGCAGGCGGTCCAATCCAATCAGCAACAGCACTTTTATCGTACACTGCCACATAACAGGGCCCATAAGCAGCAGCAATTCGCCGCATCAGCAGCTAATCCAGGTACCCGGTATAGCTTGGAAGCGGAATTCCTTCAACGCACCGGAACACCAACTTATGAAAAATACCACCTACCACACGTTCGATTCACGGCCGAGGGATATCCGGTTCATCCAATTGTGCAATACCCATCCCCACCAGAGGGCTACAAGGCTGATTATGGCGACCAACAACAGCAGCAGCAGCAGCAGCAGCAGCCAGCAATGTTGGCAACAACAGCATCAACGATTTGCACAACGAGTTCGGGCTTCCAGCAATGGCCACCATGCTTGCCAGGCTATCATGCTCAACCAATCCGGTATCCGCCAGGAGCTATGGCAACTTCAGCCATGCAACCCTTACAACAGCCACAGTCAATTGTTTCGTCGCCACCACCAACATCACAGCAGCATCAGCAAAAGCAATTGTCAAACTCTCCTGCAACCGGAACAGGTTCAGCAGCAGCAGCAGCTACAGCTGCAGGAGCAGGACCCAGCATTAGCGGCTCATCCGCTATCAATCAGGTACCAGTGACCTCGAGTCACACCCAAACGAACACAAGCAGCACGGCGACCTCAACGTTCGAGGTAAAGAAGCGATGCGTGGGCGCCCAAACAACTGACATGGAGTCCTCCCCAATACCAGAGGGCGATGAGGAGATATCGATGCCAACCGGCCAACAACAGCAGGAGTCATCGAAATTACGTCATTTGACAGGACCGTTGGCAGACAGTCCCGACGAGGGTTATGTAGGCGATTCGCAAGAGGGCTCGGACATTTGACAGAGGGACGACGATGCCTCGACGTACGTAAGTGCTGGTTGTCTCGATGATTCAGTTGCTCTATAAGAAGAGAGAATCTCTGTATAACAGAAATATGTATCTATCAAACTGTAAGTAGGGTATAAATATCAGAAAACAAACAATCTTTACAAACACACACACACACACTACTTGTGTATAACGATGGTTAGGTTAGGGTTGATTGGTTTTTGTGAAAATAAAGCTTTGCAATTGAAGTAATATATCTTGCCATCAATCGAAAACTTTGCCACGCACAAATAGACAGACACTTCGACTATAAAGTTACAAATGAGATGGCTTCGTTCGTCTAATATGTGGAGTTCGTTGTTTTCTCGTCCTTTGTGTAGCTAGGTGCCACCTATTTGTATACATTTATTCGGTATTTGGTGGGCTGGTGGTGGTGATAATTGAAAAAGTTTTCATCTAATTTAAAGTTTATCTTTCACTTAAAAAAAAAAAAAAACAACAAAAAAAATCACAAGTTGTTATTTTATTTTTTGCTTATAATTTTGAACTCTAGATGTCACTCACATATTAAATAATATCCTTTGTATCCTCTGCATGCTGCTGTGGGTGACGTTTTGTTCTTGTTGCCGGTGGTGGTGGTGTCTTTCGAAAAACAATTTAATTATATTCGTTGGTTGGTTGTTACACGTGTTGAACGTGAGAAAGTTTTCATTTGTTTTGTTGAATATTTTCAAACTATTAAATGAAATGAGACTATATCCTGCGCGAGTTCCTGATATTAGTGTATAGTGTGATGAGAAAAAGGGAGGGTTAAAATAGTTTTGTTCCGTGGGTTGTTTTGAGGACACACAAAAGTTTTACCTTTAAAAGTTTTGTATTTTTGTTTTTTTTTTTAACATTGTTCGTTGGTTTAAAATTTACTGAAGTTTGCTTTCCACGGCTAAACGTAAAAAAAAAAAAACTTCTAAATGCCTGATATCAATAGCTGAAATCGAGTTTTCTTTTAAAGTTAATTTTTTCCACGGTTAAGCATTAAAGTACCTAAATAAAAGGTTAACGTGGTTTTTTTCTTAGTTAAGTTTGGCGTTGAAAACTTTTCTCAAACTAACACATTTTAATGTCCAAATTTTCTTTTCTTGGTTTGATTACGTATTTTGTACAATCTTTGATAAGTTTAAATTTTTTCAATTGTAAAACAGGGTAAATAATTTATAGAAAAAAAGAAGATAAGCTGTTATAGCGGATCAGGTATATTTGCCTTAAGTCTATTTTTGTCTACCTTGTCTAGAAACTTCAGTCTTTTATTTTTAAACTAATGTGATTCTTATGCGCCTATTACTTTTAGGGATTCATTTCCTATTTATCAGGAGGAAAATTTTGTGATGCTTTTTTCTCGAGGCTGAAGTGATTAGCGTTTCTGTATCCAGGGTATTCCCGAAGAAAGCAAGTAAAGTAAAATATAAGACGACGAAATAAATATAATTAAATTAATTAGTAATGACGGTGACTTCGTCGAATTTTGTGTATCGTGTGGTTCATAGATTGTGACATCGGTGGGTAGTGAGGGGCTGGTATTATGTTGGTTGACGTTGATGTAGTTTTCTGCTGGTTGTTGTAGGGAGCTAATGGCAGTTTGGTAGTCGGCGCGGTGGTTGATAGTTAAGGTAGAACAAAAGGAAACGAATACAAAGAATTCATATGACGTGCCCATAATTGAGGTTTGCTTCGTTTTGACCAATTTTCGTTATTTTTTGCTTTCGGAAGTGAAGAGCGCTCTCCAACCGCTCAATGCGTAAGTAAACTGAGAGAATTTTCTTCCGACATCTTCCGAGTTCCGACTATTATAGTTCTACCTTCTACCAAATTCAAATCGGGTACTGGGTAGGATATTATGATTTCGGTAGGTGCTAGAAGAAGTGTAACGCTTCATAACAATTTTTTTTAAGACACGTAGGAGTTTCTTTGCAGTCGCTTTTTAAATAGAATTCCAACTATTATGTAAAACCTTACAGAACACGATGTTAAAAAATATGCTTTTAGCAGAAGTCATAAAATATAAGCTCACATAATTAATTTATTTCTTTTAAAATCTTATAAATAGGTTATAATATTCAGCCTTTGAAACCACAGTATAATCATACATAAGATCAAATTCGTGCCACCCATTTTTATATTTTATTTTATTTTATTTTATTTTATTTTACTTTATTTTACTTTATTTTACTTTATTTTACTTTATTTTACTTTATTTTACTTTATTATATTTTATTTTATTTTACTTTATTTTATTTTATTTTATTTTATTTTATTTTATTTTATTTTATTTTATTTTATTTTATTTTATTTTATTTTACTTTATTTTACTTTATTATATTTTGTTTTATTTTATATTATTTTATTTTATTTTATTTTATTTTATTTTATTTTATTTTATTTTATTTTATTTTATTTTATTTTATTTTACTTTATTTTACTTTATTATATTTTGTTTTATTTTATTTTATTTTATTTCATTTTATTTTATTTTATTTTATTTTATTTTATTTTATTTTTTTCATTTTATCTGATTTTGTTCAATTTATTGTATTTTATTTTATTTTATATTATTTTAATAAAATAGCTTTTGAATAAACAACGTATTGCTGGCAATGTCTAAATCTCATTCCGCAACAAAGCTTTATTTTCAAAAATCATCAACTTAAAAAAAAATAAGATGAACCAAAACACACAAACTTAACCCAAAATTCAAAAACAAAATTTCATCAATCAATAAAAAAATAAAACTAAATAATTATATTACGAAAATATTTCTTCTATATAAAAAAATGTAAATATTAAATAAAAGAATAAACAAAAAATAGAATAAAATACAACGTTAGGTACCTAAGACTAATTAAGTGCACTCTAAAATAATTATCTTAAGACTAAGTTTAACTAAAGTTATAAGAATAAACAATATAAAACAAATTAATAAATACTAAAAAAAAAATAACACTTGAAACATTAACAATAATACCAAATGTAAATAACAAATATGAAAAAAAAAAAAACAGAAAAAATGTTTTAAAAATAAATAAACATTATAAAATCAATATTAATTGTTTTAAACAAAAAAAAAAAATATAAGTATTAAAATAAATATTAAAATTTAGGCAAACAATGAAAATTCAAAACACATACAAACAAAAAAATTGAAACGAAGAGTGACAGTTTTTATTTTTTAAAATGAAACCATTTGTATTATTTTTTAAGAATCTCATAAAAAAAAACCAACACTGATGTACATTTGGAATATGACAAAATGCGGGTTACTGAAATAAGTGTTATACATTCGAATTAATTTTTATTTACTTAATAAATTTTGAAATAATAAAAAAAAAATACCAAAAAAAATCAGTATGGCCTTCAGTACTTACAGAGTAAAAAGAAAATAATAATACTTCCAGTTTAACCTTCTTATTTATTTTCGTTCTACCCTGTACCTATATGTAATTTTCAAACAAAATTTAAATTAATAAAAAAGAAGAAAAAAAAAAAACACAGAATACCACTTAAAAAATATATATGCATATAAAATTTGTATTAATGTAAATACTGCAATAAAATTAATTCACACATACAAAATTTAAAATATAAGAAGGATTAAAAAACAAAAAAAAACACTAAATAATTTTGAGTTGCATTTTATCGAATTCTCTAGGAAAAATCACATTTTAGAAAAAAAAAAAACAAAAAAAACTTTCACTTCGTGTATTACTTAAAAAA
The DNA here is from genome assembly GCA_929447395.1 of Epistrophe grossulariae. NCBI lineage: Eukaryota > Metazoa > Arthropoda > Insecta > Diptera > Syrphidae > Epistrophe > Epistrophe grossulariae. The sequence continues at coordinate 19,031,860 of OV839566.1, read as the reverse complement.
AAGAAGGGACAATTGGGTTAGAAAAAAAAAACACACAGATATAGAAAAAAAAAACAGTATGATAATTAGGCAAAGTCTTGTACAATGAAAATGAAATTTAGGTATTTTATAATGTTTTTTGTATAAAGAATTAAAAAAAATACATAAAAAAAATTAAATTATTTCATAAAATGTATAAACATTAAAATTAATGAAATTTAAAAAAATATGTATAAATGAAAATGAAATACTTAAAAAAATAAAAAAAAAAAAAGAAAAAGAAAACTGAATCACATTTTAAGTAGTGTTGATATATTTGGTACTGTAAGTTATGGATTATAATAATAATGAAAAATAAAATGACGAACAAAAAATTTAAATAAAATGCATTTAATTATTTAAAATGAAAAAAAAAAATAAGATTTTTATGGATTGCAGCTGGTGATTTACTTAATCGAATATAAAATAAAATTATCTTTTCCAGGAATTTGGTGGTAAGCTAGTCGGAATATCAATTTACAAGGCATGTATATAGAGAGTTTTCCCTTGTTTATTAATTCCGTTCAATTTCCGAAAATGGTTTTGTATGCTAACACTGACCCTACCCCTATACATGATACAAAAATAATAATTTTTTCCTGACCAAAACAATAGCCATTTTTTTTGAGAAATAAAAACAAACGAAAAAAGAATAATACGAAATTAAGAAATAAAATTTTTGCAAAACTATCCCACGAAAACTGCTTACTGCATAGCTGCGCTGGGTTTGGTGGAAGAATTCTCAAAGAGGAAATAAAAAAAAGTGATTATCATTTTAATGTATTGATCAAAACCAACGAAATGTTATATTGAAAGAACAGTGGGATACTTGCAATAAAAACTGGTTAACAAGAATTTTTTTTTTGGTACAAAAATTAGTAAAATTCCAACACTAATTTTAAACGATTTTTAATGAAGATATAAAACACAAGTTGCATATATGTAAATTCCCAGGTGGAGATTTTAAATTATATACAGTAGAATCTCGAAAAGATGAACAGATATAAAACAGGGCCCGTTCATCTTTACAAATTGTTCATCTTTTCGAGCATCAACGTATGTTTGAGGAAGAAGATATAGTCAACATTAAAAATTATTTACATAACAAATTAAAACAAGATCAAAAGTATTGTTCAGGAGTAACAAAAGGCAAAGAAGAAGTAAAAACTATGTTGGGAATAAAGTATTCATCTTTCCGAGTACAAAATTTTAACCCGTTCATCTTTTTGAACACTGAAAAGTGAACATTTTCCGTTCATCTTTCCGAGCTGTTCATCTTTTAGAACCGTTCATCTTTCTGAGATTCTACTGTATTATATTTGTGAAACTTTTGGCGCGAAGTCCAAGATTAAAAACTCAGAAGAAATTATAAATTAAATGGTAAGATGTTGCCAATGAACAAAAAAAATCAAAAAAATCACAGCTTGACAGGTGACAGTTGAGGGTTATTTAAAATGAAGCGCTGAACGTAAGAACATCGCCTTTCATTTCTAAACAACAGTCAGACATGGCGGTGATTCTCGAAAAAAATCATTTTCAGCGATGAGGCTCGGAATCTTGGTGGATTCTTTAACCTTCAAAGTTCTTGCATTTGAGGTTCAGAAAATATACAATAATTGATTGTTGAGAAACAAATACATGATCCAGAACGTGTCACTGATTGAAAGTGATGCTAGATGAGATTTGGAAATCCCATCGGATTTGAAAAAAACCCACAATTTTTATACTGGAAAGAAAACAAAATTTTACCTAAAGTCTAGTACTACCCTCCTGTGAAATGAAAAATAAAAACATTACAAAATACGCGTGGACATTTCATATGAACCCATAATTAATTCTCCACAATAGGTGTGTTTTATTCATTGCTGCATAGCCAGCGCAGCAAAATTTCCCTTGGCAAACAAAAACAATTTGATTGCTGGCGAAAAAGAAGTCAGTAAAAAAAAAGATAGAGCTTTCAATTATTGAAATGAACGTATAGAGTGAGTGATCGTTTTATTCAGACTTGTGCTGCAATGAATAAAACACACTTAATATCAATTTTTGGTACTCAGTTTGGAATTTATACTACTCACTTTGAATGAAAAAAATTATTAATTTGAATGATTGTCATCAGAATTTTGAAAAGAGTGTTAAAATTCTGTATTTTTTCCTTGATGATACAAACGCTAGAAAAGACAATCGATTAATTGATTGACAAATGTTGTCGTACGTTGGGAAATGAAAATTTTGCGTGAAATTGCTTGAAGAACCAGTTCATATTCCGGTACAGTAAAACTCGCCTAAGAGAAACTGCAAAATGTCACAGTCTTTCTTTCACTTAAGCGGGTTTTTCACTTAAAAGAACGAAAAAGTGTAAAAAAATTTCACTTAAGCGGAGTTCGGATAAGTGAACAAAAATTGCACCTAAGCGGATTTAAAAACTCCAAAAAGGGTTCATATCAGAAATTCAAATATCGTTTTCGTGATGAAAATTTGGTGGAGGTGAAAAATAAAAAAGACATAAAAGGCAAATTTTTTGTTCTGTTCTATTAAATTTTTTTAAGAGTTTTTTCAATGAAAAATATTAAATTTAGCTGAAAATATGTTTCATGTATCCGGGTTTTTCACTTAGGCGAGTTTCGCTTAAGCGGAGTGTTATAAAGGTAATTGGTCCACAAATACTCGGGGATGAAAAAAGTGTTTCAGATAAGCGGGTTTTTCTCTTAAGCGGTTTTCTCTTAAGCGGGTTTTACTGTACACCTATACTCACTTCTTGTTGTGAATTTCCTACCCACCAACTAGGCGTCATTTTTGTATGAAAATTTCATTTTCACTCGAACTGAGTCATAATCATAAGCTTTTATAAAAAGTGAGAAATGAGAATGAATACAATATACCTAGGCTAAAAACGCACTACTAAGAAAGACTATTCATAAAACTGGAACGCATGAGTGAATGGCCCCAAATTTTTTTTCATTTCACATAGTTTTAAATGCGTGCATTTAATAAATTAAATGGAAATTAGATTGTATAAAGCTCTTGAGATTTTAGTAGGTAAAAATATCTGGTCATTACTGAAAACTAGCCGTTGCAATAATTTATTGTAATTGCAAAGAATGAAAATCGTAAGTGCGTTGTTAACCTTATTTCTTCTTTAAGAACACAGTTGCCGAAGAAAACAAGTTACAGTCTCAACCATTTTTGCGTGTTATTGGCAGGAATTGAGGTGAGAAGCATTTTTTCATGACAAGAGATACTATTCAAGGATTTTGTCAATTTCTCGCAAGAGGCAGTAACCCGTGAAAAACATTTATTTTTTTTTTTTGTTGATAGGTGGTGTAGGCTGGAAATCGACCCAATATCTTTGGCGTAACATTTCTACACATTAACCATTACGCCACGGGGTACTTCGCAAGTATAAAAGGTTGTGTGGTTATGTTGAAAATTATATTTTCCCGCACCCTTTAGAAAATTTTTAGAATAGCTACCTTATAATAGCCGTTTTTTATTATGACCCATGATCCATATGGATCATCTTGCGAAAATAAAACAGCCTCACAGTGAGGAGAGGCAGAAGTCTGTTTTCGGATCATGAAACGTGAACCCGATAAAGAGCAGGTTCATGAGTTTTTGTTGTTACGTGTGTTGTTTGATGATCCATATGGATCCATTCTGATAATAAAAAACGGCTAATGTTCAATTTTTTTTTTTTCGATTTTGCCATTAAATATTTAATAACGTAGATGAAAATAATTAGAAAACTACTTCTGTTTAAGAGCGATTGAATGGATTTCAATTAATAAGTTCTAGTGACCTCTACTCCAAAAATTGCTGTCTGTCGTACCTGGACGAAACGCAATTTTTAGAGTTTTTGGCCACTTGAACTTATTAATTGAAATACATTAAATATTTAGGTATATGCTCGAAAAAATTAAATCTTTGTCTCTAGTCTCTACTAACAGTTTTACTTCCCTTACAAACATTTTCTGCTTTTTACATAAATCTCATCATGAATTTTTTTTCACACCAAACCGTCTTTTCCCCCACCATTTTGGTTGGAAAAACCACCAATCTATAAAGGACCACTGCTTCAATCCAAAAATATTTTTAACTGGCGAGAGAAAGTTCCGGTTTTCTGAAACTTTCCCAAACGGTGCGGTGAATTAAATGTCAATTAAAGTCACTCGCTGCAGTAATCTAAATTCATAAAATTTTTCCTCTACGCTTTGAGTGAATTAAAATACAAGAAATACGCTTCACATGAGATGTTACACATAAAAAAAAATGGCCCTACGAACTAACTCCCAAATGAATTAACTCCCACTAAAATTGGGACTTGGTTCATTATAAACTAATTCCCATTATTTTTGGAACTAACTTCCAACATAAAATTAACTAAGTCCCAAAATGCAAATGAACTAAGTACCAAATGATAAAAAGAAACTTCGCATGCACCCAAACTCGCACTTATCCCAAATCCTATAGTGTGTCCAAGCAGAGGAGTTGCATACATATACCTCACTGTGGATTTAGTTCATTGGGACTTATTTCATAATGAACTAAGTCCCAAATGAACTAACTCTATTTATAAAACTAAATTTATGAACTAAGTCCTACCGAAATTTTGGTGGGAGTTAATTCATTTTGGTTTTTGGAAGTTAACTCCTTTGGGAGTTAGCTCGTAGGGCCCGAAAAATGTCTATGAGTATTATTGGTGTTTATATACTCACAAATAATAATTATTCGTTTCCATTCTTGAGTCAGCTGGCGTTAAATTATAATAATGTTTAAAATAAGTTCACATTTGAATGTGAACTAGTCTAAAACCATACGGCGTTGGTTCTCATTCAATTGATGACGTTAGTTCTCATTCAAATGTGAATTTAAGCCATAACTGGAATATGGCGTTAATTCACATTTGAAAATGAACTACTGCCATTATGGCATTAGTTCATATGGCCTTAGTTCACGGCACCGTTTACACATCAAAAAGAATTCTCGCTGGACGTATATCGTATTTTCTTGAGTCTCATTCGATCCGCCATTAAAAAATACATATTTTAAAATCATGTAACATTATGACGTTTTTCGTTTGTATACTAAAATAATTTATTCAATTTTATAAACTTTCCCACGAGCCCAAGACGGGACCGTATTATTTGGACTGAAATTTGCTGAGAGTCTCGGTGCGTCTAGGTGCACTCGACAGAAAAGCCTAAAAACAAAAATTTTGCATTTTTAATTGTGAATATTTAGAGATTCCAGATTCTATTTTTAGTATGTTAATTCTTCCAAAAAAAACAGAAAATGTTGCAAGACTAAAACGAGACCAACAGCCCTTTAACGATTGTCAATTTATCAATTGATAGTTGATAAATATAGAAATTTGGTGCATTCAAACTCAATATATTAAAAATCTGATCAAATTTATTCCGTGATAATAATTATCAATTTTCTTGTAATTCACAAAATTCTGCACCATTCTCAATGACCAAAAGTTGTATCCATTGGGTTTTTACTATCGATTTTCAAAATTTATCAACAGCTATCAATTGATAATTTGGCAACTGCAATAGGGGTGTAAGCTATTAGAAACCAATGATACTGACATGTTTCGAATTCTATGAGGCCGAGAAGAGGTTAACAATTATAGTCTCGTCTAAAGTTTCTTAAATTAATTAACTCAAATATATGGGTGGGATTATTGCCAAATATATGGCAATTTTATCGTATATTCTTCTTTTTTCATTAATAGCTCGGAAAAGCAACTTCATTCCTAATATTTTGAATATTACAGTTACGAGCTTAAGTCAAAACCATTGAAAAATAAAATCATTGTATCTCAGCAAACTTTCTAGATGAGAAAATTCGTGTTTCATCATCGGTTAAGGTATCAGCCCAACATCCACTGATCTCTCACCCTTACCTATATCAACTTAATTCGATGTCATCAAAAAATCACTATCGATTTATAGTATGTATATCAAAAGGGCGCATTACATTATTTAAAAGTTAATTGGCTAGGCTGATCGGTGCCACCATTTAAAATGGCAAAAAAGTCGTTAGAACCAATAAAACGATAAGTTTTTTACAATACACAGCATCATCATTATTTTTTTAATCAAAGCGTTTTTATTTTTATTTTAAGTTATAGCAAGCAATAGTGCTACAGTTCCTCCCAATAAAACAAAGCTATATATGAAGATATCAAACAGTAGCGATATATACATACATAGTTGAAATAATCATCTTTCAACTTACGGGTGTTGATTTTAAATTTCCATCAGAGCCTTTCTATTAATTTTAATTTTTTTGTTTTATTTTTTTGCTATACAAATTGACGAGTAAAAAAAGAACAAAAAGTAATCAACTCAAACACATTATTTCTTATTATCATGAATATAGTATGAATTGCAATTGATATATATGTATAAAGGAACTTTGCTATTTTTATCAATAAAAGAAATAAAATAAAATGAAAAAAAAAAAAACAAGATAATGTCTCGTTCCATCGTCGGTCGTTGTCGTCGTCAAAGATATGTTAGTTTCTTTTTGGCATAACGTCTATTGTATAAAATTTCCAGTGTTAGACAATTCCAACCAGCTCAAATTTTATGATGTAATTTACATCTTTCAATCCCATGATGGAGTCAAATTACCCCATTTAACTTCTGAAATGTTCATCCATTCATTCTTTTGAGAAATAGTTGCCTAAGGTATATGTATATGAATGTATGTCACTGTCAAAACCATCACACCTACATATATATTTATATGTATGTGTATACAGATTTAAGAAGTTAAATACATGTAGGTATACATTATATAGTTATATAAAATAAATATATTTGCGTATTCCCTGCGAATGGCTTGTCAGAATGATTTTTTCCGCATTCCGTCAGTCAGAGACAACGACAAACCCCTCCTATATATAGATACTCCTCCTATAAGTATAGTTGGTTTCTCGATGATATCTTGAATAGTCAGATATTTTTCTCTATTGTACTGTAATGCTTTTGTTCTATCTCTCCATGGGATCCTTAATATAAATGCAAATAAGTCCCGACACACATACCTAACCTTACCTACTACTATATACTATGAGTAAAGAAGAGAAAAATATAAAACATAATATATAAATGCTATAGGAAGGTGAAGGACAAAGACAAAGACAAACGAGAGCTCATGAACTTTAGACATTGAAAGTTGCTGACAACAGTGGGAATCTGTGCTAAACAAAAAGCAATAAATGAGCATAAACGATGGTAATAAATCTTAGTAAACACATCCCAAGCTGATATTCTTTTATGATGAACTTAGAGACTTATAATATATTGACAAGGATAACACACACACACACATACACACTTTTATAACAAGGACGAAGATAAAACATAAAAAAAAATAAATAATTCGACACGGCAAGGATTGTTATCATACAAAGATAGGTACCTATCTTTATAATTTTTTTTGTTTGATTCTTCTTTTTTTTTCTATGTCTAAAGTTTTTGATGATGTCAATAAAACCAACGTGAGCTTAATAATAATTAAATAAAAAAGGGTATAGCAGAATCATGAATTTATTAAATTAAAAGATGTTATTTTTTTTTGTAGTATTGGTTTCAAACAACAAATGATACGTAGATATATTCGGTGCCAAACCTGATTGTAAACAAAACAGGCAAATGCCTAGGGCGGCAATTGACTAAGGCGGCAAAATCAGTACAATAATTTCAAAGCGAAAATAAAGTAACACAATAGTCTACTTCGATAACTACTTCCCTGTAACTGTTAACCTATATGCGTTGTTGTCCATTCCATTGGGGCCATTCTTAGAATTAGAAAACATGATAAATATGCAAATTACTTTGAAAAATTTGTCCGATATCCTGTGGTCAAGCTGAGCAAAAAAATTTTTCACTTAAGGGGATTTAAAACGGGTGTGACATATAAAAAATTCAAATGTCATTTTCATGTTGAAAATTTGGTGGAGATGAAAAATAAAGTAAAAAATTAAAGCAAATTTTTTGTTCTCTTCGATTAATTTTTTTTTCACTTAAGTGAGTTTTTTTCAATGAAAAATATAAAATTTTGAAAAATTATAAAAATAAAATATGTTTCAGGTATCCGGGTTTTTCCCTTGAGCAAGTTTCGGTTAAGCGGAGTGTTTTTAAAGGAAAAGGTAATTGGTCTACAAATAATCCGGAATTAAAAAAGTGTTTCAGATAAGCTTTTTTTTTCTCTTAAGCGGGTTTTACTGTAATGGATTCGTAAACAAAACTTGAACTCGAGATTTTGATCAAATTTAACATTTCGACGATTAAGGGATTAATGGGAATCTTTTTTCGCAAAAACGTGCCAACAAATATAGCTACATATATTATATAGACTACCTTTTGTAAAAAAATTTCAGAAAAATATTTATAATTGCAACCTCCCAAAGAACTATTTTTTTTGGTTTTACGATTTTTTCAAAAACTCTTTAAATGACTTTGATAATTTTTTAAATGGAGAGATTTTTAAAAAGTGTTAAAAGTATTGTGCATAATATTATATCAACATATAGTAGAATCTCGAAAAGATGAACAGATTTAAAACAGGGCCCGTTCATCTTTTCAAATTGTTCATCTTTCCGAGCATCAAAATTTGGTTGAGGAAGAAGATATAGTTATAAATAAAAACATTAAATATTATTTACTAAGGTCAAAAGAAGCCCAAAAGTGGGTAGGTACCGTCCAGGAGGAACTCAAGGCAAACGAAAAGTAAAAAAAATTATGTCGGGAATAAAGTGTTCATCTTTTCGAGTACAAAATTTCAACCTGTTCATTTTTTTAAACACTGAAAAGTGGAAATATTTCGTTCATCTTTCCGAGCCGTTCATCTTATAGAACCATTCATCTTTACGAGATTCTACAGTATTTCGAAAATGAGTCGATGATTTTTTTTTTCAAAGTTGTTATTTATTTACGTGACCTTTGTTTCTATAATTTTAGTTAAATCGAGTTTTAAGCGGGCTGTAGGTCAATAAAAGATGTTTATTCTTGCAACGTTTCGAACGAGTTTACGTTCTTCATCAGGCCTTTTATTTATTCAAATATAAAAAATAAACAAAAATACATTTATATTAATTCACCAGAAAAAGTGAAAGTCAACAAAATTAACTTACAAAAAAACTTAGGTATTTCTCTTTATAAAAAATACCGCAGGTATCACAGAACCACATAAAAATTTTTTTAACAAAACTGAAAAAAAACAAAATTCACAAATGAGTAAAGTTGAATTTACATGTTTAATTATTAATAAATTTACTTTTTTCAAACACAAATGAAAAGAGAATATTAAAAAAGAAGAACGAATTCTTGCACACAATTATGTTTACTTTCGTCAACAAAAATTGTTAGGCCTCTTGATCAGCTGACTATATGTGCTGCTTAAATTTTCGCAATCAGACTTTCTGTTGACTGCATTGTCAGCGTTGATAATGTGCATCATCTCAAGGAGGTATCTCTTTGGAAAAAAAGTAAATTTATTAATAATTATACATGTAAATTCAACTTTACTCATTTGTGAATTTTGTTGTTTTTCAGTTTCGTTAAAAAATTTTTTATGTGGTTTTGTGATACCTGCGGTATTTATAAAAAGAGAAATACCTAAGTTTTTTTGTAAGTTAATTTTGTTGACTTTCACTTTTCTGGTGAATTAATATAAATGTATTTTTGTTTATTTTTATATTTGGATTTTTTTTTTCAAAATTAGTTTTTAAACTCCTCATTAATAAAACCTTAATTGCTTATGATTTTTTTTTCTTAAAAATGTTTAAAGAATTTTATATGGGAAAATAATTAAAAAAACCTCTCCAACGATTTTCAAAATTTTTTTCTCATAAATAAAAATTTTGTAAATATTTTTAACTAACAAATTTTTTAGATACGCAATTTTTTTAGCAGTTATTAATGCGGAGTTAAAAAAATAATTTTAAACAAAATATCAAGTACCCATTTTCAAAATATCCAATAAAAAAAAATGATTTTTTTTGTATAAATCCAAAATTTGTTTTTTTTTTTTGCTCTTGTGTACAAATTTTCATTAAAATCGGTTCAACAGATAATGAGATAAACGAAAACTGGTTCTGTGAGAGATACACTTTTTAATCGATTGATACAATTTTTTTTACAATAATATGGAAGAATGTATTGAAATTAGCTAACGCAAAATTTTAAATCAAAATCGTAGGAGTTGTTTTTGAGAAAAAAGAGATTTTCTTTACCGGTTGTGTGTGTTATTTTTGGTTACAAGAATAATTTTTATTTAAAATCTGCTAGATAATGTTTAAAAACTGCTGCGTGCAAAGTTTTATAAAAATCGATCTAGTCCCTTTGGAATTAGCTCTAAAAAAAATCAAAACTTTTTTAAAAATCAAAACTTTTTAAAGTAATCTCAAAAAAATAATTGTTGAACCGTTTTTGAGAAAATCGAAAATCAAGAAAATGGTTCTATCATATAAAACCATTTTTCAAAAAAAAAAAAATTATAAAGTGGTACCTTATAGTCTATTTATAAAAAAAAATTAGCGAATTTTTTGCAAAAAGTTGCGGGCACTTTTTTGAGGAAAATAATATTTCCATTAATTGCTTAAAACAATGTACGGCAGGTACCGTTATTTTTGCTTCTAAAAAAATTTTAAAAAAAGCGTGGGGAAAATACCCAAAAAAACGCAAGGAACCAAGTTTAAAGAAAATCGACCCACCCGTTTAGGCTGCAGCCGAAAAAACTGCACAGACAAAATTACGAGACCCATTTTCTTCGACTTCACTATATATCATGCAAAATCTCGAGTTGAAATCATTTTAAAATAAAGATATATATTACGTTTATTTTTAAGAATCGACATCTTAATGTAGTGTTTATATGCAGAATCAAAAGGTCGAGCTGGATTTTCAAGGGAGAATAGCAAATAGAACGTGATCGATTCAAACAAAACGCATTCAACTTGATTTCGTTTTACAGGTTGAAATTCTGTCTGACTGACACAATTGTGATGTGGAATAGGTACCATATTGATTGCTGTAAGTTAAACGAACATAGTTATTTCAATGGAACGTTGGAAAGATTTCTTCAGCAAAAAACAGAACTTACCTATCTTCTGCATGCATTTTTCTAGAGATGAGGTCAGAAAAGTCACAATATTTAAAAAGGATCAAAATAGCAATTTTTTAAAAGGTTGTATCACGGTCGCATGAGGCAAAAAAAGAGGTAAAAATGCGATTAAAGTCGTATAGCGGCAACTCAGCTAATGACTTACAACTCTAAAGCATTCTTATGTTCGTGTTATTGGCAGGATAGGTAGGGACCTACAATTTTCTGACGAATCCGAACGACTAAGGCGAGAAGCAGTTTTCATGACAAGAGATATTCTTTGGGAGATTTTTCAATTCCTTGCAAGAGGTGGCAACCCAGGAAAAACATTTCTGTTTTAATAAAAAAAAAAACAAAGTAGAAAAATGGATGGATTTATAAACAGTTATTAGTAGTAGTATTGAAGATTTTTTCTTTCTTCTATGTTTTTTTCTATGTTTAGTGAATTTCTGCTTCCATTATACCTTAATTGGGGAAATATATACTCTTTTCCATGTAATATTTATCTTCTCTGGACCTTTTGTGAATTCTTATAAAAGTTACTTTTTTTCAAAATCTCTTTATTTAAAAATAAAACAAAAAGTTTTGACCCTTTTTTTAATAAAACATTTTGTGAAATAAATCATCAAAATCGGAGCTGTTCTTTAGAAGTTCGAGGTTCAACATTTGTGTTTGGCTTCACCCGACTAAATAAAAAGGACATATTTTTTAATACATTCATGCATGGGTTACAAGGAGCTATATATATCTACTTGTAGCTTAATGCCAAATTTAATAAAAATCCACATTGTCGTTTAAAAATACTTATCTGTGGCGTTAACAATCAAGCAGAAGCTTAAAAAAATTGAACTTGAAACCGAGTAAAAAGTGATAACATATAATTTCTAAAATATTCAAAATAATTGAATGCGGTAAATTTTGTTTGATTTATGGAAGTTTTTTTTATTAGATTGACTAAAAAATTATATATGGACCTTTCATATTCGTCCTTTGGAGGAATGTTTTTTTTAAGGCAATTTTGTTTTTTAAAAATGTATTATGGGCATTTTGAAATGGCACAGTGTCATAATCACAATTGGCGTTTGACCCACCTGAATTATCGGGTTCTTGAAACAAATTATGTGCGATGCAGCAATGCATTTTATTTAATATCAAATAGAATTGATAACATTTATTCTTAAAAGTTTAATTTTATATTCCATTTCACGAAAAATATTTCGAAAAAAAATTTTAAATATTTAAGAAAGTTCATTGAACAACAAAATTACAAAAGAATTCTTCGCAAGTCCTTTTTGGAATCCTAATGAAGTATCATTTCATGTATAACATTTCCTTATAACCATATTCATTTTGTTCAAATATTATGTAACTTTTGTAAACAGTCTTTAAAGAAAATGCAAACAGGAGTTAATTTTTAATTGGGTTCCAGATAAGTTTTGTCAATTCGTTATGCTAACTAGCCCTTTGAAGTAGGGTAGGTAGGTTTAGGTGCCCCTGAAATATACATACATGACTTCTTTAATTGCCTATCCAACCACCCACCTCACCTCCTGTGCCACCCACTCCTTTATAAAATTTTATTATTTATTTTTTTTTTTTACATTTTTCCCTAAATATCTTTTACAACTGTTATGCAAATGTTGGAAGTTTTCCTCCTTTTTTTTTCTCTTCGTTCGTCACCGTCACCGTTGTCGTTTTGCTTTCCTATTCAAATCACAAAAAAGAAAAAAAGAAGCTGAAGGAGAGACGAGTTGTAAAAAGAGAGGGAATATTACATATTTCCGCTTCGTTTATTTCTGTTTGCTCAAATTTTTCAAAGGACAATCCTCTATTAGCATTTTGTAAGAGGATTATAATTCGCATGATGAATACACTGAGTGAGAGACTGCCATCATCATCAGGGAGGAAATAGGAAGGGGCGAGAGGAAGCAAGCTCAAGCACCAGCAATAGAGAAAAATACATAACCACCGCATCCCAAACAAAAGTGTCCGAAAATTTCATCATCCAGCAGCATTTTTGTCGTCCACACAATTCATCAGGAATTGTGCGAATAGAGGATACACATTCGGCTGAGCTCAGCGGATGTAAGGACCAAAGATTTGAGAGGCTTTTATATTTTTCTCGAGGGAATATATAAGCCACATGGGTTTTATTTCTAAACGTTTTGGCTGCAATGGCGCCACTGGTGCTGCCTAGAGAGAGAGAGAGAGAGAGAGAGAGAGAGAGAGAGAGAGAGAGGAGTATAAGTGTGGGCGTGTGGGTGGTTAAAACGTTGATTTAAGAATTGCTCTTCAACCATTTTTTCACATCATCCATATATCCCCACACATAGTTTGCTGACAGCCCGGAAGCGCTTTAGTTATTTAATTAACAGTAAGAAAAAAAATAATTGCGGATTTGTTGAATGCGAAATATATTTACAACTGCCAATGCGGTACACTCCAAGGACGTTTCCTTTCTTTGTAATCGCATTGTATGTATATATATGATGGGAAGTTGGGAGGTTGGTATAGGCAGGCTTAATGCTTTTGAAATGAAATGAAATATGTATACACGCAGTTGTAATACATACATATATATTTTAACCCAAAAGAGAACCAACTCAACAAGCAATTCAAACAAAGTTGAATGAAATGACTGAAGTGTATCTAATGGTCAGGTTTTAGTTTGGCTTTGGTAAAGGACCTTTTGAGTAGCTTTATCTTTTCTCTTCTTTATAATGAGTCCAAAATTGTGAATGAGTTATCTCTGGAGCTAAGTTAAATAGAAAGAAACAAAAAAAAAAAACACAACATTTATATATCAATCCTTTATTATCCTTTTGGGAACCAATTAGGCTTTGGAATGACTTTCGCAAAAATGAGTTGCAAGGGGTAAATGAACGGAAATGAAAAGATTTTTATATTTTTTTTTTGTTAAGTCGTACCTAAATAAATTAGTTTGTGTGGAGAGAGAAGATAAACTTTTGCAAGCCTTTTTCAAAATTGGTTGTATAAGGGTTGTCGGATAATATTGTATATCATGGCTTTGACAACCCTCATTTGAAGGTTTGCATCTTTTCTTTGGGGCAAGTTTTGGATGCCAGAAATGTTCCAAAAAAAAAAAACTTAATACATTGTTGAAGAATTTATAAAGCAACCTTAATCATTTAAAAATGAATCGTCATTTATTTTTCAAATTTTATCAATGAAGATTACCAGCTATATTATATCGTTGAGTGCTTGAGTTTTTGTTATAGAAAAAAAATTTAGCTCATGACAGTAAAGTATTGACATCTAGAATATTGCTTAACTGAACAAAATATAAGACCGAGTCATCTTTAACGATGGAATCTTTTTTTTATAGAAATATTGGTAATTTTCGACAGTGAAAAGCACTTTGACGATATAAATACATTAAGTAGCACAATAGGCTTTCAAAAATGCTTTACGTGTATTACTGGTAAGCAATTTTTGAAAAAATACGAAGAAAACTCCGTTATTTTATTTCAATATATATACAATACATACATAATATTATGTAAGTACCTGCCTACTTTAGGGCACGTTTTGGATTTGTCAGAAAAAAGTCGGTTCCACAATTCATGTCTGCTTTTCTCTCCATAATATGTTTATCTGAACCTCAACCTAACACATGTGCGAGCGGTTTTTGAAAAAAATAATTTGTTATACATATGTACAATGTACATACATATTTTTAAGCAAAAAAATTCGTACGTAATTTTTAGCATTTAATAACGCGGAGTTGAGAAAAAAAAAATTATCCACCCATTTTTGAAATATCGAATTTTCAAAAAATAGTTTTGAACTTTTTTTTTAATTCAAAATTAGATTTCTTTTGAAAATTTTGTTGTTCAAATTGTTTTTTATTCAAAATAATTAGAAGTTTTTATATAAAAAATTTTCATTAAAATCGGTTGCACAGATAATAAAAAAAAATTGGTAGAATATTTGTACGGCGTTTATTTTGGTCTTAAGAAAAAAATTTAAAAAAAAAAACTGTCGGGGATACCAAGTTTAAAGAAAATCAACCCAAACGTTTCGACAGCAGACTAACGGACGGATAAACAGACGAACAGAATTGCAAAACCCTCTTTTTTGGAGACTTCGATATCATCGTAATGAAGTTTGATTGAAACCTGGAGTTTTTTACGAATCTATATAGACCATAACTTGCCATATTATAGTAGGGTAAACTAGTCAACAGCGAATCACTTTTCACTTCCAGCGTTGTAAATGTCACATTTTTAATATTACAGAATTTTTTTTCAACAGCTTTTTCAATGTTAGTCTTTTATGTTATCACAAGGTTTTTAAGCTTTGTTAATGCTATGCGTAGTAAAAACTTATATAAATTTAACCTTTCCATGTGATTCATGTACAATGTGAATAAGTGCATGGTACACAGTGAATCAAGGATTAAAATCAGTTGATTGAGTAAAAAAACATTTATATTAGAAGCGTTTGGATGAAGAAGGGGGTAAGTGACATTTTTTCGATTTTCGTTTTTTTTCGAAAACTTCAATTTCTGTCTAATCTACGTCGCGCTACGATTTCTATTTTCTTGTTTAGCGCTTTCATTTTTGGTATAAAAGGGTTACTAACAACTAAAAATCGTATATAATATGAGTGGAAGAATGGGCTAACGGCACTTAACTCCTTTTTGGGTGAAATAAAAATAACTTTAAAAAAATGTATTTTGCATGAAGGGGTGAAGTGCTTACTTACCTCCTTCTTGCAGACAAATTAAAACCCATTTTTAAAGTGGTTATAGTAACGATGAAGGTTCTAAGCGACTATGTACTCCATAAATGCATTTTCTTGAAGCAAAACAAAAATTAAATACGAAAAGTTGAACTGCTGTCCAATTTTTCTATTTTGAAGTTTATGCATTGCTTTTTATCTTTTAAATTATTTAGTAGGCTGTGGCAGCGAAACCGTTTTTTTTTTTTGTTTTATAACCACGTCTAAGGCATTTTATTTGAGGTAGATGTGGTTTTATTATCTAGGAATCCATGTCATTACTTCCGATGTGGAGATGTCGTATATGTTAACCTGGACCGAAGATGTTGCAGACAGAGGAAGCACCGAGGTAATGAGTGCACTCTATACATTCTTCCAAGAATGTGGAATTGCTGAAAAGAGGATACACCTGATTGCATGGACCGATTCTTGCCCTGGACAAAACAAAAAATTCTTTTTATTGTGCCTATACCAAGTCTTTATTTTGTAAGAATATTTTGAACTGATTGACCACAAATTTCCTGAAGTTGGCCATACTTTTACTTAGCTTGACAGCGACAGGGATTTTGGAAGAATCGAAAAAGAGTTACGAAAAAAACGAAACCATTTACACTGCTGAGCAATACCGACAAATAATAAAAAGTGCCAGCAAAAAAAACAGCGTTATAATTGACATGGAGAACCACTTTCGATCATTAGAAAATCTTCCAGTAAAATTAAACGTTAAAAATGTTACAAAAAACATATTAAATGAAAAAATCTATTTCCGTGATAGCGTTAAATAACTTCGAATAAACAAATATGGATCCTATTTTTATAAGGAATGCTAAAAGGAAGATGCTTTATTCAATAAAGCTGTTTTAGCAAAAAAAATCCGAATAGTTCTAGACAAAAATCAAGACTTTTTCGTCCGAGAAAAAAAGATAAAGCAGCTTTCTGTTGAGAAAATAAAAAATTTAAAGGAACAAATGATGTTCATACCAAGGGAACACCACTGGTTTTATGAAAAAGCTTTATCGGAACCATGCGAACAGAAAACAACTTTTCAAAATAAAAAGAAAAAAAATTAATTTTGTTACTTAACCCTTTTGTATTCTTAAAAATTCAAAATACTAATAAGTTTTTTGTTCAAGAAAAAGTTAACTGCTCTTTTTCTGAAAAATTTTGTTTTTTTTTTAAATATACCAAGCTACTGTAATGAAATAAAAGTTACTTTGTTAAAAAGCTATTGTTTTTCTTGTTTTATTAGTTTATTCAATTTTATTTAGATTGGAATACGAAAAAAGTTTTCAACAAAAAACTTTAAGTCCTTATATCTCGAAATGTTGCAAATGTCATTTACCCTCTTCTTCATCCAAACGCTTCTTGTTAATCCATAGGTAGGTACACTATACATTTATTGTTTTTATCTTAAATTATAAAAAACAAAAACAAAAGCTCTTTAAGCATTACAAAAAAATAAATAAAAAACTTAACATAAGAACGTTTTTTTAATAATACAAATTCTATATAGTAGAAGTCTTAGCACTATTTTATTTGGACTTGTTGAATTATTGATTCAAATTACATTTTAACGGCCTTTAGTCCTACAAAAATTTGGGTTTTCGTCTTTTTTTTAAAAATAATTCCACAATTCCAAATAAAATAGTGCTAAGTCTTCTACTTGGCTGATGTATTTCAGTAGTATATAAAATTTTTATTATTAAAAAAACCTTCTTATATAAATACTGCCATGGCCCCGGGCAAAAAACAAAAACAAAAACTTGACATTGGATATAGTTCACACTAGATATTTTTCACGAAATCTATGTATGATGAACTGAACTGAACTTAACAAAAAATTACGTATTGACAAAGGCCCTCATTAGTCAACTGATGAGTCTAAGTGAGATTGCCGGGACGAAACGCCAAATTTTTGTAGGACTAAAGGCCGTTAAAAGCCATTTTCAATCAAAAAACTTAACAATTCAGCTTGTCAAAAATCACTAAAAGTTACCTTTTTCTTACATTTAAGGCCATGGTTTGTTCACAGTTGACCATCTTTGATCTAAAAATACTCCAACTAGTAAATCATCGAATGAGCATGTTTACCAATTTTTTTTTTTTCATAAAGGAATCCAAAATTTGAGTTCTTAAACATGGTAATCGCTAATCAGCCGATTTATATAGATAACTGCCATTTAATAAGAGTGTGTTAGAGTTATGGTACAGATTTACCAAGCTGTGAACAAATTGGCCTTTAAGGGCTTGAAAAACAAATAAAACTTGTAGTTCAGGGGCCCTACTATGTAACTTACTTCTACTTTCGAATCCATTCTAAAGTTGTTTTCAACGATTATTTTAAGTGCAGGTAATATGTATGAAAGTGGGATCAAATTTTGGTGCTTTCGACTTTTTGCCACAGAATCTTTAACTAGCTCTGTTTTATTTCCGTTTATATGTGTTTCCTAAATAATTAGCGAGCTGAGATTTTGCGAATTCAACAATTTTTATTGTAGAATCGAGTTACATAGTTGGGCCCCAGTTGGCAGTTGCTTATACTTGCTATAAGCGAAAATTCATATTTTTGAAAAAAGATACATTGAATGAAACATTTGAATTAAGAAGCCTTAATCAGTGGTTCACTGTGTACCTTTTTTTTTTGTTATATTGGGTACCATACTGTAATTTTGTAAAAAATGTTTATAATTTATACACTCAGAGAAAAAAAGAGTATAATTAAGGAGAAACATACTCAAATTGACAAATTTCATACTTCTTTTCATCGCGATCGTGTTTATACTATAATTAAGTACGTCGCATTTGAATCAATATTAACGCATTCTTTCTTTAAGTAATTGCATTCCTAAGTTAAGCACGACCAGCAAACAACTTAAGCACGCATTTTTTTGTTTTGATGGTATAGAAGTCATTTTAACTCCGAGCGTTCTTATATTGAGTACTTTTTGGGTAAAATAAGAGAAAGCGGAGTTAAATTGAGTATGTTATGCCAAGAAGGATCACGTTCTTAAATTCAATCTAAATATGCTCAAAATTAGACTTCCATTTTTCTCTGGGTGTAAATTATTTAAAGAAAACAAAGAAATCGACAAAATTTACGTAAATTTAAATCAAATGAAGAAACAGTACACGATTTTTTAATAGGAACGAAAACAAATCACAAAAAAAAAAAAACGTAAGGGAAAGGGGGTCGCCTTTGAACACTATTTGATTTAGAGTCTCAAAACACCTATTGTGATGGATGGATATGATCCTCTAAGTTATCTGCACTTTAAGAAATTTATTTAAAGTTTAACTTAAATCCAATTTGGACCCAACATGGGTATTTAATTTTTATAAAAATACAAAACAGATCTTTATGTTCAAAGGTACCCCATATGTGGGGCTGGATTGAATTTACCTGGGGCACTTTTGAACAAAAGTATTTTTAATAATTTTCAACAGTAAATAATCTGAGTATAAGAGCATATCTATTGAAGGAAATAATAAGCTATATAAATAAGTTAATTATGTAGAAACTGAAGAAACAAAAAAATATCAATTCGATATACATATTATCTTAAATCTTTTTAAAGGTGTAAATGCCTATCTAAAAAGTAGAATTTCGGAAATTAGATTTAAACAAAATGTTCAAAGCGAAAAGCCTCTTTGAAGCTTAAATTTTAATGCTTTTAACAGTCCGCCTAAATCCTAATAACTGATAAAGTTTGTAGAAACACTGACATTGACAGTTTTTTTTAAGCAACAAAATTGGAGAAGAAAACTACTTAAAAATTCTTCAGAAAATGTGTTTCGGCTAAAATATCTCCAAAACAAACAATTTTATATGACTCTGGGTTAATTATATTTTACACACAATACTGGTAACTGAGAATTCATGGGGTTTATAAAAATTCGTTTTTTTTTTTTTAACAAAAAAAATTGCAAAATAACACCAATAAAAATTTTTCAAAAAAATTTGACCGCTCAGATATTTTGAGAACAAATAATGATATTGACGGGCTAAATTAATTCTCTACACGATGCCATATTTCGTGGCCTGAGAATTGTTTTTCCGTATAAAACTTGAGCGATTTAAGTTTCGCGTTTAAATAAAAAAGAAACTGACCGATGAAATTTTCTAAAATTTTAATAAAATTTCGTGTCGAAAATCTTCTTTTGGTTAAGGTTTTCCAGATTGTTGAGTCGGTTTTAGTTTTTAATCTATAGAGGATTATCTCCAAGATCATTTTGTCGTATACGCCACGAAAATCAGTACTTTGTTCGATCCCCATACACATACGACAAAGTGAACACAAATGCGTTAGTTGAATGCAATACAAAACCGAGCGAGATTTCCGATTTTTTTAAAAACTAGAAGGCATTTAAGCATCTGGTTTTTAGTGTTTGAATACAAATTGATACGAGAGTTGAATATTAAAAACAAAATTAGTAGAAAATAATGTAAAATTTTGAACAAAATGAGTTTGAAAAAAAACTTTCTTCATTTTTAACATTGAAAATGTTTATAGGGTCGTTTTGAGAAAAATATGGTGTTACCAAAATGATTAAATGAACAAATGAATATATAACAAATGAACTAAATGAACTCTAGCGTATAGGGGGCTCAGGATCGAATTTTTGGTTGGTGTTACCAAAGAAAATACCAAAATGAACTAAATACACAATCGATGAATCGTACCTACACGTTGATCGTCGCCAACCGACGAGCTTCAGTGGAGGATAGTTGAATTTGTATGAAATCTTAAAATCACTCGATTTGAGCGCACATAGAAGCCTTTTACTCAGGTTATAATTATCGGATGTTTAATGTTAAGATAGATAATTAAAGATAAAATGACAGGCTACAAATCTGCATCAAAATGTTTGCAAAAGCTTACAAAATTTCATACTAAAAACGTGAAAGATTGGCTTTTGAGAACTAATTTCATCACGGCAAATGACGTGAGGAACAAGAAAACAAAAAGAAAAAGAAAAAAACGTACCCACAAAGAATATACATTGCTGTAAGGGTGTTGGCAAGACGTTGGTTGGAGTGGAATGTGTGGAATAAAAAACAAAAATGATATACATACATAGCTACATTATTAAGTAGGTTATAGGTATGTCTGTAAAATGTTATGTTGATTGAATTGTTGTAGGTATTTTGCAAATATTATTCGTAAAGGTACGAATAGGTTGGTTTGGTTGGCTTATAACTTCTGTTCTAACAATCGGATATTTAAAATAAAGGTCTTAAAATGAAGGTAAAATATCGAACTAATTCATTCAGTTAAAAAATAATTGAAATAACATAAAAGTATAGGTGAAAAACGTTTAGGTTTAATTCATCAAAATAAATAATTGCAAAAATTGAAAAATTGAATAACAAAATTGGCTTCGCCAACAAAATTCATATACCTACGTATCTTAGGTACATACATTATGTATGTAGGTAGGTAGGTAGGTAGGTAGAAATGGCGATCACCTAGCTCGTTGACCCAATTAGCGCTAGAGTGCGCCGTTTTGTTACCATAACTCGTTGGACATGTGGATGTAAATGGTTTGGAATTTCTCAGAATGGCTCAGAGACGTAAGAGGTTTGACCCCTTAGTATGACATTATGTATGTACATTTATATAAAAGGATTGATTTAGTTGTTCTGCGGTTGCCTTTTTACTTCTGTACTAATAATCGGATCTTAAAGATTAAGATTTTGAAATAAGTTAAATAATAGGCTTCAAAATTTTGTGTGACAAAACTTGACTTCATTCTTAATCAATTCGATTGTTGAACCTAAAATATGCACAGAGACCTATACTTAAACCTCTATGATTATAACTTATAACTTTAGTTCTATAAGGGCCAGATGTTGAAGGTTAAAGTATTTAAATTAAGGTTAACTAGGCTAGAGGTAGGATTAACCTAGCGAAGCAACTTAAATATAATACCTAATCGAAAAGAGTTGATTTGGTGTCTTCTGTTCTAATTATCGGATCTTTGAGGTTAAGGTATTAAAATTAAGGTAAAATCTAAGGCTATAAATTTATGTCACAAAACTTTACCTAAGTCTAAGCCAATGCGATTTTTGAACTTGACCTACGTCTTAACCAATGCGATTTTTGAACTTGACCTACGTCCAAACCAATGTTATTTTTGAGCCTGAAATATGCAAAGGTACCTACTTGCGTTTCTCTTTAATAAACTTAGAACATTAGTTCTAAGTTGTTGAAGGTTAAGGTATTTAAGTTAACGTTAATCAGTCTAGAGGTAGGATTAACTTACATAAGCAACTTAAATATAAATATCGAAAAGGGTTTATTTGGTAAGCTTTTATCTTCTGTTCTAATTATCGAATCTTTGAGGTTAAGGTCTTAGAATTCAAGTAAAATCTCAGGCTATAAATTTATGTTACAAAACTTTACCTACGTCTAAGCCAATGCGATTATTGAACTTAGAATATTCATAGGTACTGCAATATAATTGAACTTCTTTAATAAACTTATAAAGATTTAGTTCTAATGTTCAGATGTTCAAGGTTAAAGGTAGAACTATAATAGTGGGATGCCGACCTAAGTGGTCGTACGAAACGAAACGAATACAAAGAATTTATATGACGTGCCCATAATTGAGTTTTGCTTGTTTCGACCAATTTTTTACTTTTGCTTCCAGAAGTGAAGAGCGCTCACCGACCGCTCCATGTGTAAGTGAACTGAGAGAATTTTCTTCCAACATCTTCCGACTATTACAGTTCTACCTTAAGGTCCTCAAATGAAAAAAAACGATTCAATTTGGTTGTCAACTCAGCTGTCAACTTAATTGGTGCTTTGCTTTTCATATACACAGATAAAAGAATACTGCTTAGCTGTCAAAACCATTTATATTGTCTTAAGAAATTACACAACTCGAGTTTATTAAATTTATTAAAAGATGAGTTTAAAATGCAAAATATTATAGAATACCTAAAAACAATAAGGTAAATCAGGTTTGCATTGAGTTTGAGCTACACATCAAATTATTTATAAATTTGGTCTCGCGTTAAAAAAAGTCCACTTTGATAGTAAATCAAATAACTTGCATATATATAAATAGTTCAATAAGTTGAGAGACTTGTAAATCAATTTGAACAAATTTAGGGAAATGTTTGAATTTCTTCAACATCAACGCCGTGATTAAATAAACTGAACTGAACAACATTAATTTAACCGCCAACTGGGATTCGACATTAAAAATATCTATATATCAGTGATGGAAATCGACTTTTTTCGATTGTACTGAATGCTGAAACAAAATAGTACTGAAAAAGAACAAATAGTACTGGGCTCTTTTAAATGGATAAAAACTTTGCTAGCACCCAAATTTAAAGATAACATTGATTTATTAACAAGAACAAAAAAAACAATTCATTTGTTATAAATATTAAGGCAATATAATAAGGAACTTATTTGTTATAGCTAAATAAATAACGGACGGATCCCCTATCAAGTAAGGAGCCTAAATCATTATTAAACTGTCAGGTTTATTTTGCCATTAAAATAATCGCTGATTTTGCTTCCTAAACATCAGAAAATTAAAAATAGAATTTTGAATGATTTTTACGTATAACTGGTGCCTTAGATAAGAAAATAATAGTAAGTTAGGTAATTAACATTTTTTTTTAACTCTAAAAGTTCTTCTTTTTGAAGAGGATTGTTTGTCACCTTTTTATTCACAAGATATTTATTAATTACAAAACTGTGACAATTTTCCTTTTTTAAAAGATTTTTGGTTTCTACAGTGTAGAACTCATTGGAACTTGTAGTCGATTTCTTAATTTATTATTATTATTTATTGTATTATTCATACTAGAATGTCAGTTTACTAGACTTGACCATTCTTTATTCCGTCAATTTCATTGAATTTCTGAGCAACAACAACTTAAAGGTGCTACCACCAATTGTATAAGAATTAATTTATAATGCGTTTTAATTAATTATTTGTAATCGATTTCTTAATTTAGTTTTTATTATATTTTGATATGAAAAAATTCTTTCAACGTTTGCTAAAGAATGAGGAACACAAAAGGCACCTGGAATAATTCGATGAATATTTTGAAACATAAACTCATTGAATTCATTTTTCAAATGCCAAATTTTTGCCCAAAATTCCCATATAGATAGATTTCTCAGTTTCTTATTATATTCGCAGTCTAGGAGGCTAAAATGCATACAGCAAAAATAGTGGCATTGAATGTCCATTTTGGCTGTTAACTAGTGTAATTAAACCCCACAAGAATTATGACTAAATAAATATCTATTATAGGTATAAGATATTAGTTATACCTATATAAACATCAAGAAATCTCGTTGTGGAAGGGTGTAGAAATTTACTTTTATATTAGCTTTAAAAAAAACACTTGCAATGTTCCTAATTAATTAAGAATGCTATAAAAAAAAAGAATTGTTTCTATGAAATTTATAAAAAAAAAACACACAAGGTATTTGAAGGTGTCTATTCTGTTATTAAAATTATGGTTGACTACATTTAAACATAGTTTAAACACATATCATATTTTACAACATGATTTTATAAGACGTATTTTTTTGGAATAAAGGACTCTGTTTATATTTGGATGAAAATATTAATTTTTTTTTATATTAATAATAATTGTTTAATTTCAGCCACATTTTGTGATTTGAATGATTTTACATATGTTTTAAACTTAAAAGTTACACATCTAAAACTATAATAATTATGATTTAAGAGATTATAATAGAATGCAAAAGAATGAAAAGAATGCAAAAGAATGCAAAGAATGCAAAAGAATGCAAAGAATGCAAAAGAATGCAAAAGAATGCAAAGAATGCAAATGAATGCAAAGAATGCGAATGAATGCAAAGAATGCAAATGAATGCAAAGAATGCATGAATTCACAAAAGATTGCATTCAATTGATTGCAGTCAAATGAATGGAAAAAAATGATTGCAATCTTTTTGATCAAAATGTCGTACGTGGGCGAAACGCAACTTTTGGAGTTCAGGTCACTTGAACTTAAAAATTGTAATCTAAATATGTACTCTTATATATTCAGTTCAGTATTTAAAAATGGGGTGGGCTTAAGGGTGTTTTTTTTTTTTTTAATTTTGTTCTTTATTGACGCAAACACAAACAATTTTCAATTTTAAAAAATGTATTTTCGGGCGTTTTTTTTTGTCAATTTCTGGAATTATGCAATTAAAAACAAATACATACATTTTTTCCAGACGTTTCGCTGGATTTTCTCAGCATCTTCAGGGGCGTTTATTTATCTAAACACATATATATGTATATATATAAAATTAACTAATTAACTAATATATATAAAATTAATTAAACTTACAAAATTTTTACAAAAATTGTTCTTCCCAACAATCAACATTTAAAAATAAAGACACAGTTTTTAATAAATAAATAAATAATTGACTTTCAAAATAAAATTGAACACTTTAAACACAAAACATAAATATCACAGAATGGCAATATTGTATACAGGGTTTGTATTATCGATGACTTCTTTGAGATTCATTGAATTCTCTCTTTTCTGCTGTATACGTAGGCTCTCAAGTGTATATCTTGTTTTTGTTCTGTTCTCTTTGTCCAAAATCTTGACGTTTTCCATGTTAGGTGTGTGTGAAGTCTGCAAGATGTGTTGTGACAGTGATGGAAATCGACTTTTTTCGATTGTACTGAATGCTGAAACAAAATAGTACTGAAAAAGAACAAATAGTACTGGGCTCTTTTAAATGGATAAAAACTTTGCTAGCACCCAAATTTAAAGATAACATTGATTTATTAACAAGAACAAAAAAAACAATTCATTTGTTATAAATATTAAGGCAATATAATAAGGAACTTATTTGTTATAGCTAAATAAATAACGGACGGATCCCCTATCAAGTAAGGAGCCTAAATCATTATTAAACTGTCAGGTTTATTTTGCCATTAAAATAATCGCTGATTTTGCTTCCTAAACATCAGAAAATTAAAAATAGAATTTTGAATGATTTTTACGTATAACTGGTGCCTTAGATAAGAAAATAATAGTAAGTTAGGTAATTAACATTTTTTTTTAACTCTAAAAGTTCTTCTTTTTGAAGAGGATTGTTTGTCACCTTTTTATTCACAAGATATTTATTAATTACAAAACTGTGACAATTTTCCTTTTTTAAAAGATTTTTGGTTTCTACAGTGTAGAACTCATTGGAACTCGTAGTCGATTTCTTAATTTATTATTATTATTTATTGTATTATTCATACTAGAATGTCAGTTTACTAGACTTGACCATTCTTTATTCCGTCAATTTCATTGAATTTCTGAGCAACAACAACTTAAAGGTGCTACCACCAATTGTATAAGAATTAATTTATAATGCGTTTTAATTAATTATTTGTAATCGATTTCTTAATTTAGTTTTTATTATATTTTGATATGAAAAAATTCTTTCAACGTTTGCTAAAGAATGAGGAACACAAAAGGCACCTGGAATAATTCGATGAATATTTTGAAACATAAACTCATTGAATTCATTTTTCAAATGCCAAATTTTTGCCCAAAATTCCCATATAGATAGATTTCTCAGTTTCTTATTATATTCGCAGTCTAGGAGGCTAAAATGCATACAGCAAAAATAGTGGCATTGAATGTCCATTTTGGCTGTTAACTAGTGTAATTAAACCCCACAAGAATTATGACTAAATAAATATCTATTATAGGTATAAGATATTAGTTATACCTATATAAACATCAAGAAATCTCGTTGTGGAAGGGTGTAGAAATTTACTTTTATATTAGCTTTAAAAAAAACACTTGCAATGTTCCTAATTAATTAAGAATGCTATAAAAAAAAAGAATTGTTTCTATGAAATTTATAAAAAAAAAACACACAAGGTATTTGAAGGTGTCTATTCTGTTATTAAAATTATGGTTGACTACATTTAAACATAGTTTAAACACATATCATATTTTACAACATGATTTTATAAGACGTATTTTTTTGGAATAAAGGACTCTGTTTATATTTGGATGAAAATATTAATTTTTTTTTATATTAATAATAATTGTTTAATTTCAGCCACATTTTGTGATTTGAATGATTTTACATATGTTTTAAACTTAAAAGTTACACATCTAAAACTATAATAATTATGATTTAAGAGATTATAATAGAATGCAAAAGAATGAAAAGAATGCAAAAGAATGCAAAGAATGCAAAAGAATGCAAAGAATGCAAAAGAATGCAAAAGAATGCAAAGAATGCAAATGAATGCAAAGAATGCGAATGAATGCAAAGAATGCAAATGAATGCAAAGAATGCATGAATTCACAAAAGATTGCATTCAATTGATTGCAGTCAAATGAATGGAAAAAAATGATTGCAATCTTTTTGATCAAAATGTCGTACGTGGGCGAAACGCAACTTTTGGAGTTCAGGTCACTTGAACTTAAAAATTGTAATCTAAATATGTACTCTTATATATTCAGTTCAGTATTTAAAAATGGGGTGGGCTTAAGGGTGTTTTTTTTTTTTTTAATTTTGTTCTTTATTGACGCAAACACAAACAATTTTCAATTTTAAAAAATGTATTTTCGGGCGTTTTTTTTGTCAATTTCTGGAATTATGCAATTAAAAACAAATACATACATTTTTTCCAGACGTTTCGCTGGATTTTCTCAGCATCTTCAGGGGCGTTTATTTATCTAAACACATATATATGTATATATATAAAATTAACTAATTAACTAATATATATAAAATTAATTAAACTTACAAAATTTTTACAAAAATTGTTCTTCCCAACAATCAACATTTAAAAATAAAGACACAGTTTTTAATAAATAAATAAATAATTGACTTTCAAAATAAAATTGAACACTTTAAACACAAAACATAAATATCACAGAATGGCAATATTGTATACAGGGTTTGTATTATCGATGACTTCTTTGAGATTCATTGAATTCTCTCTTTTCTGCTGTATACGTAGGCTCTCAAGTGTATATCTTGTTTTTGTTCTGTTCTCTTTGTCCAAAATCTTGACGTTTTCCATGTTAGGTGTGTGTGAAGTCTGCAAGATGTGTTGTGACAGTGATGGAAATCGACTTTTTTCGATTGTACTGAATGCTGAAACAAAATAGTACTGAAAAAGAACAAATAGTACTGGGCTCTTTTAAATGGATAAAAACTTTGCTAGCACCCAAATTTAAAGATAACATTGATTTATTAACAAGAACAAAAAAAACAATTCATTTGTTATAAATATTAAGGCAATATAATAAGGAACTTATTTGTTATAGCTAAATAAATAACGGACGGATCCCCTATCAAGTAAGGAGCCTAAATCATTATTAAACTGTCAGGTTTATTTTGCCATTAAAATAATCGCTGATTTTGCTTCCTAAACATCAGAAAATTAAAAATAGAATTTTGAATGATTTTTACGTATAACTGGTGCCTTAGATAAGAAAATAATAGTAAGTTAGGTAATTAACATTTTTTTTTAACTCTAAAAGTTCTTCTTTTTGAAGAGGATTGTTTGTCACCTTTTTATTCACAAGATATTTATTAATTACAAAACTGTGACAATTTTCCTTTTTTAAAAGATTTTTGGTTTCTACAGTGTAGAACTCATTGGAACTCGTAGTCGATTTCTTAATTTATTATTATTATTTATTGTATTATTCATACTAGAATGTCAGTTTACTAGACTTGACCATTCTTTATTCCGTCAATTTCATTGAATTTCTGAGCAACAACAACTTAAAGGTGCTACCACCAATTGTATAAGAATTAATTTATAATGCGTTTTAATTAATTATTTGTAATCGATTTCTTAATTTAGTTTTTATTATATTTTGATATGAAAAAATTCTTTCAACGTTTGCTAAAGAATGAGGAACACAAAAGGCACCTGGAATAATTCGATGAATATTTTGAAACATAAACTCATTGAATTCATTTTTCAAATGCCAAATTTTTGCCCAAAATTCCCATATAGATAGATTTCTCAGTTTCTTATTATATTCGCAGTCTAGGAGGCTAAAATGCATACAGCAAAAATAGTGGCATTGAATGTCCATTTTGGCTGTTAACTAGTGTAATTAAACCCCACAAGAATTATGACTAAATAAATATCTATTATAGGTATAAGATATTAGTTATACCTATATAAACATCAAGAAATCTCGTTGTGGAAGGGTGTAGAAATTTACTTTTATATTAGCTTTAAAAAAAACACTTGCAATGTTCCTAATTAATTAAGAATGCTATAAAAAAAAAGAATTGTTTCTATGAAATTTATAAAAAAAAACACACAAGGTATTTGAAGGTGTCTATTCTGTTATTAAAATTATGGTTGACTACATTTAAACATAGTTTAAACACATATCATATTTTACAACATGATTTTATAAGACGTATTTTTTTGGAATAAAGGACTCTGTTTATATTTGGATGAAAATATTAATTTTTTTTTATATTAATAATAATTGTTTAATTTCAGCCACATTTTGTGATTTGAATGATTTTACATATGTTTTAAACTTAAAAGTTACACATCTAAAACTATAATAATTATGATTTAAGAGATTATAATAGAATGCAAAAGAATGAAAAGAATGCAAAAGAATGCAAAAGAATGCAAAGAATGCAAAAGAATGCAAAGAATGCAAAAGAATGCAAAAGAATGCAAAGAATGCAAATGAATGCAAAGAATGCGAATGAATGCAAAGAATGCAAATGAATGCAAAGAATGCATGAATTCACAAAAGATTGCATTCAATTGATTGCAGTCAAATGAATGGAAAAAAATGATTGCAATCTTTTTGATCAAAATGAATGGTGATTGCATAATTTGAAGTCTGAAGTCTTAAGTGAAGTCAAATGAATGTAATCTTTGCATTGAAGTCATAAATGATTGCATTCAAAAAAGAATGCATTCTTTTACAAGCCTATCTCCATAACTGGTAGGCGATTTTGCAAAAACCAATAAAGGCTTTTCATCAAAAGATTCCCTTATATAAAATTTTTACATAATTGTTTAAAAATAAATTTCATTGTTGGAAACAAAATAATAACGTAGATGAAGATAATTAGAAAAGTACTTCTGTTTAAGAGGAGCGATTGAATATATTATGATGAGCCCATCTGTCGTACGTGGGCGAAACGCAACTTTTGGAGTTCAGGTCACTTGAACTTAAAATTGTAATCTAAATATGTACTCTTATATATTCAGTTCAGTATTTAAAAATGGGGATGATTTTGATATTGGGTAATTGCAGTTCACGCACATAGATTTTTTTAATGAAGATAAGAGAAAATTATCAATTTTGTACAAACAATTCAAAATTGTACTGAAAATGGCAAAGATGTACTTACGTACTGAGAAAATCAAATTGTACTGAATTCAGTACAATAGTAAGGCTTTTTCCATCAGTGCTATATATTGTAATTTCAGACTGAAGAATGGTTTCTTATTTTATCGAGCTAACACAAGTCATTTTCAATGTCCCCATAGTTACTCTATGAGTGAAATCTGTAAATTTTTTTTTTAAATTTGAGTTTGAAAATTAATTTTTCTAAAACTATTGCATAAAAAAAAATTTTAAAACGGAATTAATGGATGGATTTTTGGGTTTAAAAAAGGCATAACATGACATTGTAAGTGATGCGGTTGATTTTTAATAATTTTGTTTGTAACTAAAAAAAAATGCAGTTAATCTATTACGTACGACAAAATAATATTAAAAGAAATATCGCGCAAATACATGGATATTTTGTCGTATATGCCAAAATTTGGCGTTTACGACAAAACAAAACTAAGGGATGAGTTATTTTGTGTGGATATACGACAAATTCATACTGATTTTCTCAGTAACGGTAAATGATAGGTCAAATCTGATTTCAGAAATGGAAAGAGGACCTTTCAAAACATAGAACTGCATACCCACTTTAAAAAAGTGCATTTTGGCGTTTACGACAAAACAATTCTCGGGCGACGATTTAACTTTTGATATGATTTTCAAAAAAATTCAAACAAACATAATAAACAAGAAAATGCTAAAAATTCTTGAAAAATGTTTTTCGTCTCGAATATCTTGACAATGAAAACTGTTTTCAACGCCGGGCTAATTATTTACCAAACACAATGACGTTGTCAACAACTGATAAAGTTTGTATAGAAACATTCAATTGACATTTTTTCCTAAACCAACAAAAAAATGCAAAACAAAATTACTCAAAATTTTTCAAAATTGTTTTTCATCTCGAATATCTCGAGAGCAAACGGCCCACTTTGAATTCTTTTACGATGACCATTAAAATCATATAAAATATTATTTAAGCTGAGCCACTAAAAAAAATTCAAACCTACATAAATTCCGATTCACTTCAATTAATTATACTATTTATAGTCATAAAGAGGTTAAACACCAACATCTTATCTCGCAAAACCACCATAATATACATATACAAGCTCTATACATAATATATTCATTCCCAATGTGGTTATACGTCAAATTCTCGATTATATTATTTGTATGCAAGTCAAGTCTCTAAAATGACATCAAACCATTTCAAGGAGCCGATTGATTTGATGCCAACAACGCTTGATTTCTCCTTTTTTGCTTCGTTGCAATACAAAAATCTCAATTCTCACCCATAAATATATGTATGTATATAGAGAAAAGCGTATCCTTATCCATCCTTAAAAATATAAAATAAAATCCTTGAAATGCCATCATTTTATCAAGCTAGAGGAAGGAAAAAAAAAAACCAACAGAAATAGAAATAAAAAAACAAAAAACCTCTTTTCTATTTTCTATAGACAGGATATACACACACATAAAAAACTCGTCCATCAATCCGACTAACGCTATCCAATCAATAGCTTGCCATCATGGAAGTGTGAAGAAGTCGTCCCAATTGCCGTCTTCATATTCTTCTCAAAATATCACAGAGCTCTATACCAGTGTAGTATGGTACATATGTAGGTACTGTATACTGATGAGAGCACTGTAGGTGGTATATACCAACCAGCTTGAAGCCTGGAGACCATCTGCTGTGAACAGCTTGTATCAACAATTTTTCAGTTTTTTGTATTTTTTTTGTTTTTTTTTTTTCAATTTCACACTCATTCAAACGCGGGGAACAGCTCTTCTCAAGCGATTTATTGCAGTGCAATCCCTCCAAGGATTCATCGTAAAACTTTGATAGTGAATGTGTAAAGAGGTGATGCTTGCATGAATGCATCCAAGAAATTTACAAGGAGAATTTAGAAAATCCGTCGTTCATTATGCAGCTTTGAGCTAGCTCTCTGAACTCCACGGGAAATCGGAGGTTTTTTTTTTGTCAATATTTCACAGGACAAGTATTGCAATTGTAGGATATTTGAAACATGAGATTGATTCCACACATGTCTGCATTATACCTACACCTAACCTATACTATTCTATTGAGAGAATTCATTACTTAAAGTATCTGAAAAGTCGAAGACATATTTTATTCTTCGAGGGCCTCATAATTCTATCTGGATGATGGGATGAAAAATGTATTTCCGCATTTCTGGGACATTTTGCCAGCGTATAAGCTTTTGCAAAACTGATTGTATATGTGAGAAGTATGATTTCAATTAATAAACGAATTATTATAAAATGTCCTTGTTGACACAGAAATCCAGAGAGTCCGTAGTTTTTGTCATTGCAAGCAGAAAACGCATTACTATAGCTAGCTATATACAAAACATTACACAAATATAGTTTGGGAACATTTTCAGAACAAAGTAAACTAATGGCCGTCGAATGATGATGCACACAAAAAAAAGGAT
Organism: Epistrophe grossulariae; assembly: GCA_929447395.1. Lineage (NCBI taxonomy): Eukaryota > Metazoa > Arthropoda > Insecta > Diptera > Syrphidae > Epistrophe > Epistrophe grossulariae. The sequence continues at coordinate 18,999,163 of OV839566.1, read as the reverse complement.
CCTACTTTAGCGCAAAGAACTGAACATTAAAATTCCATTTAAAATTTTCTTTGTCCTTTTCTCTATATCTGTGTATGTACGAGTCCGATTTGGAGTCCTTTCTCTTCTGCTGATAAAATAAAAAAAAAAATTAAAATAAAAAATAAAAAATAAAAATGAAAACGCTCGGAGTCTGTGCATCTGCGGATACAAAACGTGATATCATAGCCAACAAAGTATTTGTGCTCTTTACATGCTGCAGCCGCTTACTGGTACAAAATTTTAAATCCGTTGGATCTATGGTTGCTCTTGTTCTTATCTCTCCTCGGCTTTTGTAACCCACTATACCACCCCCAACCCACATCGCTTCTATTTCCCAGCGATGGAGAAATGAAGAGAAAATAATTGCCATTCAGTTTTTTTTTTTTTTTTTTTTTAAGGAAAAAGAAGAGTCCTTGTTCTTCGCTTTATTTTGCTTGTTTAATTTAATTTTTTTTTTTTGTTCATTCGTTGGTTGTTCGGTTTTTGTATATCTTTTGGTTTATTCTTGTCTTGCTTGCTTATTTGTTTTTGGCCCGAAGTAATTAAACGGAAAGTATTTTTGGTCATTTAGATGTGGATTTTGGGGTGCAGTTAAATTTAAACGCTTCAATAGCAGCAGCTAGAGGATAATCGTTATTCATAGTATATTTCTATATGGATAAGCTATCTATATATAAACTCATACAATATCTATCTCTATAAGTATTTTCAGAGAGAACGAACAAGAAAAAAGACACAATATCATCTTTTTCTTCTTTATATATTTTTTGTTGTTGTTTATACATTTTCAAAAGAAAAGGCTTATATACAGAGCTTTGTTTAATTCGACAGACCTAACAGACAGTTTAATTAAAGAGCACTGGCAAGGCTAATTGCCTGCACAAGAATATTTTGCCATTTTCCTGTGAAAATTTTATAGACATGATTACCTATAGGTATCTACCTTAGAATTTATTTTTTAACCACAGTCTAGCCAGGAAATTATTTGTTCATGCTTGTGGTATTTTTTGATTATGTAAATCGCTTTTAAATATTTGTATATCTTTTTCACTCTTACCTTTATGATTTCATTGTGAAAATATATTAAAAGTAGGTATAGGTATATACGATAGAAGGAAACTCAAATTATGATGGAAGAAGAATGAAATAATTTTGAACTTGAAAATTATGATTTTATTTGCTTTATGAAATCAACTTTAATTTTTATGGATTTATAACTTTTGAAGAGGTTGTAAGATGCTGTCAGCCTAGAGGCTACTGAAGCAATTAGTCTATCTCTGATGATTTTCAATGGTTAAAAATTTTCCAAAAGCTCAATTATACATTTATGGTTTTATGTCCTTATTTATAGGGTCTGTTTCATAATGTCTGATTAAAGTTTTGATTAGTTTCTCGACACATAAATATTGGCACAGGGTCATAAGTCCACAGGAAAAAAATTTACAATTGTCTTGGGATGACTGGAATTATTTATATATTAATGCAAAAATATTATTTTTTGGTGTGTGAACTTATGACCCAGTTCCAAAATTTATGTGTCGAGTATAACTAACCAGAACTTTAATTAGGAAATGTGAAACAAGCCCTTAAGCTTGTTTTTCTAACGAACGTACGAGCAAACTGTGTTCAAAAAAATATCATCTTTGAAAAAAAGAAAAATTTGGTAGCGAAGTCCAAACGTGGAAGTACAGCCAATCACTCCAAAATAAGTCACAGATAACAACAGACTGTAGACAACACTCTGCTTATATTGTGAAGACAGAGGAAAATTGGTTCACCGACCCTGAAGATATTCAAGAGTGATAGGAAGTAAATATTAACAAAAAAATTGTGCTTAACTATAAAATACGCCATTTAAAAAAAAAAAAAAATTTGAATCCAGATTTAAAAATCAATTTAAAAAAAAAATTAATACATTTTTAAATATCAAATTCTAAAGAAACAATTTTGAGTTTTTTCTTAATCCAAAATTTATTTTCCTATTAAAAATTTTAAGTTTCATATTATTGAAACTTTTTGAAGCACTTGTGTAAAAAATTTAATTTAAACTGGTTAAATATATAGGATGTCCTGAAACTCAACGTCAAGCAGGGACTGGGTGATAGGGTAGGTTGTACCTGTACTGAGAAAAATAAGAAAAAAAATCCATCTCCCTTGTTTATGTAATAATAGCAATATTTCGAATAATAGTGAAAATCGATACCCTAGGCCACATTTTTAGGCACTCACAAATTTCCAAATTTTGACGTGTTTATTTTTGTACGTAACCCAAAATAACCATACCTTTTGATCTAAATCACAAATCCAAAAATAAATATTTTAAGTTTCGTAAGAAAAATAAAGTTTTTGCTGAGTCATGGTTCAAAATAATTTTGTAAGCTAACTTTGACACTTCATATTTAAAAAAAAATATACTACACTACCCACGGCAAGTTATTTAAAAAATTGGCTATTTTATTTCAAAATGGTACAACACTTGCTCCCTTATTAATTTCTGTTTTCTTTTTCTTATTCTGTTGTTACATAAACACAAACGTAGTACAAGAATCACAATCACACTAAAATAGATTAATATTCATGATAAACTTACAACAAAATATGTTCCTAGTTCGACATTTTTCTACAAAAATTAAAAGATCATTTTCATTCGACGATTTCATTTCAGCTCACTGTGGATTGTAATGTGGTGTGGGTAACGCAAGCGGCCAAGTAAGCGAAATTAAATTATAAAAAAATGAAGCAAAACAAATTTGTTAAAATAATTAAATAATCTAAAAAAAAAAAAAAAAAATTATAAAAGAACAAAATTGAACAATGAAACTAAAAAAAACTAAAACTTATGCAACTACCAAAAAAAAAACAATTAAATTAAGGGACGAAACGCCAAATTTTGTAGGACTTAAAGGCCGTTAAAAGCAGTTTTGAATCAATAATTAAATTAAATGTAAATTGTAAGCTGCATGTATTTTGATTTGTGCGCTTTCAAATTCATTTTCTTCCACAGAATTATTTCATCTCCTCAAAGGTATAAACTACTTGCAAGCGCCGTTCAACCTATGCTAAATTGAATATACAATTTTTAGAACTTTAACTTCACAAGTCTTGCCCAAAGAATTTTCAATTAAGTACATATATTTTAGATATAAATTCCTTTCAAAAATTTGTCTTTTGTGAAAAATTTAACTAAATTAGTACAAAAATAAATTAAGGTAAGTTGGAAATATGTTAAACAAAATATTCTCGTCTAATTTAGTTAACCTTTTTTTTTAATATAAAAAAGTAAAAATGATATTTAAAAAATCAGAAAGTATATTTCAATTTAATTTTGTTCAAAAAAAAAGTTATACAAAATTTTCCACACAATATTTTTTTCAAAGGCATATTATATTTTAGATATTTTATGCATAGATAATTAAAAATAAGTCATTCGAAATTTTTTGAAAAATTTAATAAAGATATTTACAGTAGACGCTCGATATAGTGAATCTCGGTAGAGTGAACTATCTAGTAGTGAACACAAGGTATCTCGATATAGTGAACTCACATTTTTTTTTTAATATTTAACAAGATTATGCCCGCAGGCAATGCGTTTACAGCATTGTGGACTCTTTTTTAAAATTATTTATGAAACATTTACAAGGAAAGGCGGTGCAAATCAATTTAAAGTTGAGAAACAAACAAACAGAAGCGATTATTTTTTTATTTTAATTTCATTCTTGTTTACAAAAAAATACTAATTCGTACCGGGAGCTATAAAATTTTTCGTTTTTATGAAAAATAAAGTTTATTGCATGTTATTTATTATATTATGAAATATTTATGTTTTTTTTTTCGCAATTGAAAATATTTTACGCTTTAATAAATAAAAAAAATTAATTTTGTATGAACATCACATTGGGCCTTTTTAGTTTCTATCTCGAAATAGTGAACAATCTCGAAATAGTGAACAGTCCTGATTTTAATTATTTCACTATATCGAGCGTCTACTGTATTAACTTATTACAAAGAAATGTAAGTTAGAGATTAAGCCAAAAAAAATTCTTGTTTATTAAAGTATGCATATTTTTTTTCAATTTAAAAATGTGATTTATATTATTGTAATGATTTATTTATAAAAAAAAGATGAATTGAGTTAGATTTTCAATGGGATTTTCAGATCAGAAAGCCGGAGTGTAAGTATATCTTTAGATTATTATCAACAGAACATAAAGTATTATTAACTGAAACCAAGATTAACCAAAATTTAAAAAGAAACACCTTCATCTTTCGTTTATTACATCACGAACAGTGGCGTAGCGTGGCAGGGGCAAGGGTGGTACAGGCCCCGGGTGGCACTTTACTTGGGGGCGGCAATTTACCAGTATATCGTGGCGGCAAATTTTGAATACATCCTGGAGGCAATTTGCTTGGGGCGGCAACTTTTCAAAATATTAATCAAAACAGACGTTAGTTCTGTTCTGTTTTTATATTTCTTTTTCAATTGAATCCATTTCAAGGGTTGGCGATTTGCGATTGCTAAGAGGCGGCAGTTTTAAAATATTTATCAAAACAGACTTTATAGGGTTAAAAGATTTTCGTATGTTCTGTTTTTATTTTTTTTTTTTTTTTCATTTGGAACCATTTAAAGGGCGGCAGATTTCCAAAATATCTGGGAGGCAATTTTCTAGGGGCGGAAAATTTCCAAAATATTCGGGAGACAATTTGCTAAGGGGCGGAAATTTTTTAAAAATATTAATTGAAACAGTAGTAGTAGCCCGTGGCACAATAATTAGTACCTAGGACTGTTACGCCGAAGGTCTTAGGTTCGATTTCCAGCTTTTGCCACCTAAAAAGAGAAATGTTTTTGCACGGGTTACTGCCTCTTGCGAGGAATTGAAAAATCCTACAAGAGTATCTCTTCTTATTAAAAAGTGCTTATCACCTTATCATTTCGGATTCCGCAGAAAATTGAAGGTCCCTTCCATTCCTGCCAATATCATGCACATAGGAATGGTTGAGAGTTGGAAGTCACTAGGCCATTTGGATCCATTTTTCTTCAGCTTGATACATTTTATGAGTCCAAAGAAATTATTTAAAAGTTAACGAGCGATAACACTACTTCACAGTCAATAAAATGTTGTGTTTAACAGTTCCTAACAGTAAACGTGCCTTCATAAAATTCTGCTTTATCAATCTATTTTGATCTCTTTTAAGATTAGCTGTGGTAAGTTGGGTTGGCAAACCGTTCAGTTATGTTAATAACTAAGTTTAGCATTAAAATCAAATGCTTGGATGTGTAAAAACTCTTTTTTAAATAAAGATGTTATTTCAAACCATTTTGAAAGATTTACGTTTTTATTCAAATATTCATATTTTCTTGATTTTCCTTTTTTTTTTAATTTTTTTAATAATTTATTATGTATTTTTAGGTAAAAAAAGATAAATATTTTTAAGAACACATATTAGGCTTATATAATAAAAAATATAAAATAATACTTATAATAACGTATTTGTTTGAAAAAAAACCATATCGAAGTCAAAAACAATCTAAAAATGCTTAAAAAAAAGTTTTTGATAATAAATTGCGGGAAAACCGTTATCCACGCTAAAAAAATGTGTGTATAGTAGATAAAAATGTCTAACTGTTTTTGTTTAAATAAAATACAAATTTCAAAAACCGGTTGTAGTTTGGCAAAGTTAGAACTAGTCAAAGGAAAAAAAGAATAAAAATCATAAAAACCGTTATAAGTCGAAAACAAAGCAAAAACGACAAAATTACCTCTTAAGCTTTTCAACTTGAAATGACCTCAGGAACTCATGGTTTTCTTCTGAGGCGGAACACCCTGTATAAAAGAATAGATATTTTTACTTCCTGGGTGAATCTTCACATCAACATCCTGTAACCTTTGTAGGTACCAATTCAATTATAAATTTCACAAGTTAATTCAGCCCAAAAGCAATTTTGAAGCTTCTTTTTTTATATATTTTCCCGCCGCTATATTATATGCACATCTAAGTGTTGTCTAGAATAAAAAAATATAAAAAAAATAAAACATAAATATATATTTTGGGTGTGGGTGGTTGCGGCAATGAAAAACAAATAAGGAAATGAAAGCCTCAGAAAACAAAAGAAAAAAACAAAAAGTAAAAAAAAAAAAAACGCGGTAACAAAACAAAATCCATGACATTATCTTATGCGATGCACTTATCCTCTTATATCCTGTGATTCTGTCGCTTGTGGTTAAAGGATACTTTATAAAGAGGTTAGCTTGTATGAAAAACATTTACCACACACAGCAACCACGGTACAGCATTTAAAGCTAAGCTTTATTTATTCGAAGCCATAAATAATTCTTAACGAAGACTTTTCGGTTAAGCGAAAATTTATTGTTCCTTTTTTTTTTTTTTTTGTTTCTCTCTCGTCTTTCGAGTCGAGTCGAGTCGAGCCGGTCCCATCCCGGTCCTGATGCCAGAAATAAGGAACAACAACCAAATACTTCACTACTAGCTATATGGCCAGGCAAAAAGGAAAAGCCCAATAGCTACCCCAACACGGTTTTTTCCTTTTTGCTGAGCGAGAAACATACTACACACATGCTTCACTCAATCACTATGTTTTTGTAAAGCAATAGAAGGAAAGTAGGTAGGTAGGTATCCGTATATATATAAGGGAAAGAGATCGAAAGGGCTGAAAATAAATAGGAGGGGCTGCTAACAGCATTGTGTATAGCCATTGTTTTTTGTGTGTTGACGAGAGGAAAAATAAAAGGATGACGAAAGCACACATAAAACAATGAAAAGGGTTAGCAACAAAAAATAAACCAACATTTTTCTACACAAAAATTTGCAGATAGTGAACAATTTTCCCTGGAAATACACAGATGCGAAATATATGCATGTAGTTAGGTACATTCTAACATCCCCAACGTTGATTAATATGCCCTAGAACACAAAAACCAAATAACAAAAGGGGCCCCTTGTTCTCATCTTTTGGTAAAACATTTTTACATCTTTTTTTCGAAAAATGTGCAGTAAAAAAAAAAATCATTTTTTTTTTGTTCAGCAAAAGAACGACCAACTTTGATTGCTTTCATAGATTATTATCACTAGACAGCAAATTTTGATTTTGAAATGTTATATTTTTTATGTTAATATTATACGCTGAACACTTATACGAAAATAACGCTTACAAAGTAAAACAACGAAGAAATGTCGATATCGATCGCTAGAGTTTGAATTTTAAAATAAATACCTTATGGAGGAACTGAACTGTTTCGTTTTCAAAAGCGAAAAAAAGCCAAATCGAAAATTTGGAATTATTTCCATTTTAAAATCGAAACAAGGCAAAATTATTGAAAATTTATTTCGTTGGGCTTTTTTTCACGTCGCCATATTTTTCATATTACTTTTCTTTCGCTCATGGTATATTTTCACATTTTCCTCCTTAAAAGTCATATTTCTAACAACAAATTGATATTTAATTATTTTCGTAGGTTTATTGATTTTTGTAGTTCCACTTTTTTTTATTTGGCATTCAATTGTTTTGTTTTGTTTTTATGACATGTAATTAAATGGAAGGATATTGGAGATTTTTAACGTGTTTTTTCATGAAATAAATAAAAGATATTATTTAAAATAACTTAAAGTTATTTAAAATAATATCTTTTATTTAAATGGAAGGGGCAAAAACTTGCAAAAGAATTGGATGCCAAATAAAAAAAAGCGAAACAACAAAATGCCAAATAAAAAATTTCGAAAAATTGCGAAATGAAAAATGCGAAAGGATAATAGTTAAATCATTTAAAAAACAAAACGTGATTTGCAAATTGTAAAATGCGAAATAACAAAATGCTAAACAAAGAAAATTCGGAACGAAAAACGGCGAAATGAACTCCAGTTTGTTTGAAAATTCTTGCGAAACATGCCATACCCTGTAAAAACATAGTGCGAGCGTTTGAAAAATTGGATAGGGTATAAAAGGGGATACCGATGAAAATTGATTTTGAATTTCTGAATATCACAATAAGAAGGAAAAATAGAGTAGGTAGATAAGATAAAGCATTCTACATTCATTGCACCTTTAAATTCGCCCTTTCCTATCTGCGAAACAATCTCTTAGACGCGGATATAAACAAAGAGGAATTGGAGGTAATCGTGAAGTCCATGAAAGATGGTAAAGCGGCTTGGTCAAATAACATTCCCGTAGAATTTTTCTAATATAACTCGCCTGGATTTAAAGAAAAGTTAGCAGAAGCCTTAAATACAATTTTTAACTTCGGAATTCCTCCAAATCACTTTTACGAGGCCCTGATCTAGCCCATTCTAAAAAAGGGAGATTCTACCGATCCCAAAAATTACAGAGGAATATCGTTTTTGAATGCTTCACTTAAAATATACACCTCACTTTTATGCGAAAGGCTTACACACTGGGTAGAAAGTTTTAAGCGAGTACCAAGCTGGTTTTCGTAAGGGCTACTCAACGGTAGACAATATTTTTGTTCTGACAGGTCTTGCAAGATTTAAAATCAGCAACAACAAAAAACTTTACGCTTTTTTCGTCGATTTTAGGGCAGCCTTTGACACAATTGATAGAAATGCTTTGTTTTTTAAGCTGAATAACTTAAGAGTGTCAAGTAAATTTATCAATGCTTTGGAAAAACTGTACCAACAATCTTTTGCACAAGTCTTTGACGGGAAAGACAAATCCGAAAAACTGGAAACGAATCGAGGTCTTAAGCAAGGTTGTAATTTTAGTCCGTTGCTTTTTGCGCTATATCTGGACGACCTGATACAGTGGTTATCGTGTGGGGTTAAAATCGATCTCACCACAATTAAAGTTATAATGTACGCAGATGACATTGTCATATTAGCAGAGTCTGCAACTTCACTTCAATTGATGATAAATAGGCTAGCAGAATATTGCAAAACGTGGAGTTTAGAAGTTAATATTGATAAGTTGAAAGTTATGATTTTCCAGAATGGAAGTGGTAGATCGTCAAGAGAAAAACAATGGCATATTGATGGAAGAGGTCTGGAAGTTGTGAAACAATACACATATTTAGGTATGGAGTTCACTTTTGATCTTAATATGGAAAAGCACTTCAAATCGAAAGCTGATAAAGCAAGAACTGCTATATGTGCAAATTGGAAAAAGATTTTTTATAATAAGAATATTGCTCTCAGCTCAAAACACAGGGTCTTCAATGCAACTACTCAATCGATCTTATTTTATGGAGCGCAAGTTTTTCGATGTCGTTGAAAACTTACTTTGATTTTTTCTTAAAAAAATCTTCTCGTTGCCAATTAATACCTCAAAATATATGTTCTACCTGGAAACCGGGCTGTCTACGTTTTTCATTTCAACCCTTAAGCTGAATGCTGATTACCTGATTAGGATAACGAGTATGAAAGATACTAGACTTCCAAAGCTGGTCTGGCAATATGCGTTTCAATTTCAGAAAAGTTGGTACCAAGACTGGACAAAGCTAGCAGCGGACTGTAGTATCACCTTCAACCCAGCCAGGAGCGAATCCTTTAGAAGTGAAGAAATCTCTTTTATGAGATTATACAATTAACGGATGAAAGGTACGCTTTCAAAGAAAGAGTACGAGCTTCAACCGAAAGATCTTTTGACTCAAAATTCACTTACAACCTCAACGATGAACGAACAGAACTATTTTACCCCGAATTTCTCAGTTGAAACCATCAGCACTATTTTTAAAATTAGAGGAGAGATGCTGCGACTCAATTTTGTTCCACATCGAAGTGATTTGGCAGTTATTTTTATAGGCTTTTCACACCAAACCCAAAACCGGGTTTTCGGCAAAAAGTTTTCAAAAACCCGAAAAGCGTTCACACTGAACATTTACAAGTTTTCGTTTGACATTTCACAAACACCAACTCATCTCCTGCAAAAAAAACAATAACAAGACATCTCATTTACATAACACACTCACAATTTCTTTTGTCAGCAGAATTCAGCAGTTTTTGTTTACATTTGATTGAGCGCTGGATATTTCGTAAGGTTTGTTTGTTTAGTTCAACATTGAATTTCAACTAGTTTTCGTGAGGTTTTAAAAAAAAATGTATGGTAAAACTTGAGTTTTTGATTAGGTTTTCCGCCAAAACCGATAATTTCGCCAAAACCGCGTTTTGGGCTTGGTGTGAAAAGGCTATTAGTCTCTGCAACTTGAAAAAAAAGAAGATATTGGGCATTTTCTGGGAATTTGTCCAGTTTTAATGGAAATAAAGAGAGCAGTTTTTGGAAAAAATATGTTGCAAGAAAATGATGTTCTGACGATTCTAAATGGTGAAAATTGGATGCAGCTTGTGGCGTTTTGTAAAGAGGCGATATCATACCGATCAAGAATAATTAGTGAAAGCTTCAAAAATTTTGTTTTAACTAAACTGAAAGTCCAAAACTAATAGTAAATTTAAGCGTTCCGCATATTTTTTTTTCGTTTTAGCTAAATTAAAAGCCTTAATATGTTATACACATATACCTAAACATTTTTTTAATTTTCTAAGAATCAAAGGACTTTTGAACAAAGTTAACTTTATTTATCTTTTGAATTTATTTTAATAATAATAAGAATTTAAATAATGCAATTTATAATTTTAAGCCATTCAGGCAGACGACATCTTTTGTCATGTCTTTACCTATTCATGATGTTAAAAATGTAAAAATACAGAATATGATAATATATATGATTAATTTGCAATGAATAAATCTAATCTAATCTAATCTAATCTAAATCATTCTACATTCCTGTAGTGTGGTTAAAGAAAAAATCTCTATACTCGACATTACATCTGATGGCCATTCCTCAAAGTGCGAGTATTATATGGTTAAATTATTTAAGGGGAGGAATGCCTAACTTTTTTGGTCATTCAAAAATTTGGTCACTCGAATATAACACTTAACAGTCTTTCAAGCTTGTTAAACTTGTTTGAACTTGTTGCGATTTTGCCTTAGTGTGGTTGGCTTTATAAAATTAGAAACTAACTCCACTATAGTTTCCTTATAGTTTAGTTTAGTTAGTACAGGGTGGCGCCCCAATTGTGCTACAATAAGAAATTCAAATAACTTTTTTTTTAATCGATGTATTTCATTTATTTTTTTTTATTGGTTAGAAAATTAAACTTTATTTTAAATAGTTAGTTGTTTTTAAAGATTATAGACCGCAAATGACCTCCACGCTGTCCCACGCATATGCGGCACCTGGTCAAAAAATTATTCATTGCGGCCTGAAGAGTTGAAGTTGGGATCGCCTCAATTATTGTCGTTATGGACTGCTTTAATTCAGTTAAATTCCTGGGCTTCGTTTTATACACCTCTTGCTTGACATAACCTCATAAAAAGAAGTCTGGTGCAGTCAGGTCAGGTGACCTTGGGGGCCAGCGAAGAGTAGAGTTCCTAGAAATTAATTTGTTTGCGAATTTTTTGTTTAGCTCCGCCATAACTGCTCTGGCTATATGTGCAGTTGCACCATCTTGCTGAAACCAAACGCTGTTGAATGGTATACGTCTTTGGCGCAGTTCTGGGTAAAAAAACTCCTTCAACATCTTTTAATAACGGTCCCCATTGACAGTAACGGTTACACCGTTTTCTTCAAAGAAGTACGTCCCGACAATACACCTTGATGAAACTGCGCACCACACAGTGACTCGTTCTGGGTGCAGTTCCGTCTCATGGAGCATTTCTGGATTAGACTCATTCCATATACGGCAATTTTGCTTGATTACATTGCCGTTAAGATCAAAATGGGCCTCATCAGACATGAACAAACAATTGATCAATGTGTTGTCTTCTTCGGCCATTGATATCATTTTTTGGCAAAATTCCAGGCGAACAGGCAAATCCTGAGGGTTTAACTTGCTAGTAATTTGGACTTTGTACGGAAACAAGTTTAAATCGTCATGAAGTATCCGTTGTAATGACCGTCTACTAATTCCAATTTGCCCCGATAAGTTTCGGGTCGAAACGTTCGGATTGGCCTGTATTGCAGATGCTACTGCTGCGATTGTATCCTGAACCCGAACATTGGCATCTCGATGGTACGGCCTTCGTGCGATGCTTCCAGATTCGGCAAACATGTTTACAAACCTCATAATGGTCCATCTACTCGGGGGATTACCGCCAAACTCCCGCCTAAATTCCCTTTGGACGGAAATGACGGACTGCAAAGCATGGTACCGTTGCACTATCCAAATTCTTTTCTCCGTATCCCAAGCATCCATTTTTATAAATCTAAATAGTAACCTACAAAATAAAAAAATAATAAGCCGATTACTCACACAGAAAAAAAGTTATTACGTTTTATTTTTGTAGCACGATTCGTGCGCCACCCTGTACAATGAAGGCTTACAAATTAAGAAATTATTTCTTATAAATTATTGTTAAGCTTATTATTAATAAAATAAAAATGGAATTAATGAGAAAATTATACAATGAAAAATTAAAATGTAAAAATATGAAAAGTAAAACAAAAGAGCTGCTACATGATTGGTTATATGTACATCTAGAGCAAAAAAAGAAAGAATAAAATACAAATACAAATATCTCTTCATTTATAGGCATTAATTTAGGTAAATCAAAAATCAGAATTAATTTTCAAGATAAATATGCAGTTCTCTACGAAACTGTGCTTCACCTCCCACTCTCCTTAGATGTCTTGGCAATGAATTCCACAGTCGGATGGCGCTGACGAAAAACTGTCTCTCTGAAGTCAGACAGGAAAAACGCGGATGAATAAGTTGTAAGGATCTGTTAGAGGAACCGAACTCTATCCTATTGTATAGGCAACAAGGCTGCTTAGTCTGGATTACATTGAAAAGCAATAACAGAGTTCTAAAGCGGATGAGGTGATCAAGTGAGATGCCATAAATTTGCATAGAGAAGCTAGAAATATGGTCAAATCTACGTAGACCAAAAATACCCTGAAAAGTTATAGTTTAGTCAAACCATTCGTTTTTTTTTAGTTTGGTAGATTTAAACCAATTCGGAATAAAATTTCTCATTTCATAAAGAATAAAGGTAGGTACGTCACTTTCGAGGATTGAAGTTAAAATTGTATTTCAATGACGCATTCCAGGAAAATCCTACATTAAATTTAAATGTAAATACATATGTCTGTACCCGTCTACGTAATTATATTTTTTAAATGTGCTTTAAATGTTTTTTGCATACATAACATGAAAGAGTATCTACATATTTAATTTAAAAAATTGCCATAGCTTACAAACCACATGAGCTAAAAATATCGTGGGACGTTCCAGGAAGTCTATTTTGAGTAATGTCCGGAGTAAGCATGCTTTTCATTTAATTCTTTGAATATCATATCACATTCAAAGAATTATTTAAACAAAAATATCATTCATATAAGTTCGTCCAATTTTTTAAAATAAATATCACAACTATTATCTCGATAAAAAACAGAGATAATCTATGGTTTTATTCCTATAAAAATAAAAAATCCATTTTATGTTGAATCAATCGATGAGAAACATGCAAAACAAAAAACAAAAAAATTTATGAAGCAATGAACTGTCAATCATATAATCTTTGAACTAATCCCTCACACAGTAACAGTATAACAATTGCGCTTATGAAAACCACTCATACGCATCAGTAAACTTTACATCGCCACACCTGATTGAACAGCACAGTGCACATCAAGCTCATCATCGTGTCACCACATAAGTTACGTATAAAATTAGCTATAGAACATCATATTTGTCCTCTATATATGTACCTACCTACACCTGCATTTGCTCTGCATCATTGCTGTCATTATTGCCAACCCATAGCTTTACATATTCGTACCGTACTTTTCCATATATGTAGATTGTAAGTATTAGTATATTTTATCCTGCCTTACCATACACGATGAGCCAACATATTTTGTGTGCCTCGCATTATGACAAGCTGATGGGGCTGCAAATACTATTACAGCTGCTACTCCATCCAGCTTCCTCACTTTTCTTCTCTTAAGTTCGCATGTAAGTCACTTGGGGTATATTGGTTCTCAGCTGTGTATAGGTATATGCCCGTCATTATCATAGTAATCACCACTAGTCCCATCATCATCATCATCACCATCGGCATTTTACCATAAGGCATATCTGGAACATAGCAGGAGGTATAATTCATAAGCAAAGGCTTAGCAGATCCGCTTAAGAACATTTCCTAGGCTTCCCAGGGTATATTACCTGTATAAACAGGAACTACCTACTCCGTGGTACTTTCCATATATGCATAGGTATATACTTTATCATGGCATAATTGCCATAGCCAGGAACGCTGTATACCCTCAAATGAGTCAGCGGCAACGGTAGCGGAATATATAGGTAGCTAGTGCGCGAGGCATCAAAAGCCCTGTCTGCAGTAGTAAGAGCCTTTGTGAATATTCCATACGTGAAGGTAGTTTCTTGAGCGCCAAGCCATATCGTCATATGGATTCATCTATACTACCTAACCTATCCGAACTGCTGTATACCATCATTTGCTTCGAAAACCAAAGGCTTACTTAAAAAACACAGCATCTACGAGAATGGCATGATGCGGTGATGGTACAGAAGCAAGCAGCCAGGCAGGCTCCAGTTAGGTATAGCTACTTATTTATTTATTCAGCAATTCTGTGCCATTGAGTGGGTATTTGCAGTGAAACTTGTGTGAGTGCCATTAAGGTGCCTTTGCCATGCAAGGATTACTAACGCTAATATACTCCTAGTAGTGTGGAATTAATTTGAATTGTGTGTTCATGTCGGAATATGTATATATGAAAAGGGTTCGGTATGTATGTACATAAGTTTTGGGAAAATGTGGCAATTGCTTTTGACTTTACTTTCGAAGCAGGTGTATAGCGTAGTTCGACAGAGAAAGAGAGAGAGAGTAAAGTGCCTTCATATCAATGAGTTACTTCTTAAAAAATAAATAAAATTCTGCATAAAACTGGAATAAAAAATAAAAGTGCTTTTTTTTTTGTTACCTTTAAAAGTTGAGAATATTGTTGACGGAGTTTAATTATTTTTCTATAGAGTAGGTGCTTGGGTTTTTGAAAATTTTTGTAGAGATAAAAAGAACGTTGACTTCGGATAATTTGGTCTTCTCAGGAAAAATTCAAGCACACACTCAATTTGTTTTTTTATTTTTTTATAAATAACAGAAAACCTCCTTTTCGAGTCAAGTGGAAGTCAATTTTAATTAAATGCATCGTAAGTTATGCATTAAAAAAAAAATAAAACAAAATACCTGCATATCAAAAACTATATACAAACAACTCCGTTATAAATTATGTTATGGAAATTCTTAAAGGTACCTATCTTGTTCAAAAACGATTGTATAACTAAGTAAATAACGGTATGAAGCTTTATTTATCGAGCTATTTTGGAGTTACGGAAGGATTGCCTTAAAAGTTTTGAAAATAACTAAATGAGTGAGTCGTGAATAACACCAAAAGTGCCACTGAAGACAAATAAAAAAATAAAAACAGCTGGGTTTACTAACACCTTTCTCGAAATTCAATCGGGACTGGGAGAAATTATGGAACTTAGATTGAAACCAAAAATTAAGACCAAAAAATTCAAAAAAGAACACCATTTAGAGGTCGCTACCAGCGGTTTTTCAATATTAGTGCTTGAAAATCTTTGAAAATCAGAATTTTTCACAAATGTTAAAAGCTGCATAACTTTTCTAGTTTTGGTGCTAAAAGCAAAATTAATTTGTACTTGAAACGTTTGAAACAGTGCCCTGTATAAATATCCTAAAACTCAAGAACATTTTTTGCTTTTAAAAGCTTGTTTTGCAATTTCTTAAAAGGTATACAACTTATTACAACTCACCTTAGATCAAAAGTTATGAACATTTGAATCCAATCAAAAATGATTCACAAACAAATTCAAAAAAATCATAATTATTTATAAAATAGAAAGGAAATTCTGTGCTTATGTTGAACTTTTTGTATGATTTATTAAATGAAAGGGTTGATTCTTTATTTTTTGCATTGGATTCAAATGTTCACAACTTTTGATCTAAGTTGAATTGTAATAAGAAATTTTCAGAAATTTCAAAACTAGGACAACCTATTAAAAGCAAAAAATTTGATTGAGTGGTAGGATATTTATACAGGGTGCTGTTTCAAACGTTTCAAGTACAAATTAATTTTGACCACCATTTACAGCTAACGTTTTATTTATAGCTATATGGTGAAGATCATTAAAAATACTTCTTTATAAAACGTTAGTCTAACTAATAAGCAGTATTGAAAAAAAAATAGTGAAAATAAAAATCAATTTTGGACAGGGTGATCCAAAAATTAAATCAAAGTAAAGGTTTTTCAAAAATTAAAAAAAAATGTGTTACCTCAAAAACCGTTAGGATTTAGTATTAAAATATAAAGCTACGCGATGGCATGGCGGTGGCGATTACGATAAAAATGTGGATGCCGCACATGTGAATCAAGGGAGAGGCACACATTTACGCAACAGGTTATACAAATTTTTAGAAAATAATGTAAACAAATTTTTTTGGCGCACACTGTACAATACGATATGAGTTTTTCTGCATCATGCTTATAGCGTTTTTTTTTTTTTTTTTTAAATATTGTTTAAACAAGTTTAGTCAAGAAAAGATCTTTGGGGCAGGTTCTTGGTCATTGAAATGCGGGTTTGGTTTAATAAGACGTATTGTGAAGTCAACACCAAGTCCCAGATCCCTTGCGGTTTTTTTCTGTAGACGTTTTTTCGTATTTATAAACAAACAAAAAAACTATAAACAAAAACGTTTCCAAAATTAAGTTTCTAACTGAATAATCAGAAATCGCATAAAATTACGAAAAATCCCTCAAAATTTCATGTTTTTAGCACCAAAACTCGAAAAGATATGCAGCTTTTAACATTTGAGAAAAATTCCGATTTCCAAGCAAAATTGTTGAAAATACGCTGGTAGCGACCTCTAAATGGTGTTCGCGATTTTGAATTTTTTGGTCTTAATTTTTTGATTTCAATCTAAGCTATGTAATTAAAAATGCATTTATTTTTCCTTTTTTTTTTGTGAATAAAAGAGAAATATTTTGAAATATTTTAAAATATAATTTCAACTTCGATTACTTAGAAGTGTATACACTAATCAATAAATTCATTAAAGATATGGCAATACCAAACCTAAAAATAATGGTCCTAAAAGAAAATAGACTCAACATTATTTGAAAAAAATAAGGGTTTTTTTCTATTTTTAACTGATTTGGGTCCTACCACAATTTCAAAATATACAGAAAAAAGTTCAAAATTTCAAGTTAAACATGTTTTGCTTAAACTCAATTTCTAGGCCACCTATTGGTATTGAAATAATAAGTGTATTCAAGAAATAAAATATGAGAAACAAGGGGAAAGGCTTTGATGAAACAAAAATGACAAACTTTGTTTAAGCTTCAAATTTTAAAGAATAATATTGAAATGTACACTCGGGCGTATGCGCACTTTTTTTAAATTTATATATTTTGTTTTGTTATATTTTTTTTTACTGCACGTAATTTTGTCACTTTAATACTGATTAGAGTGTGAGTTTTTTTTGTCAAATATCATATTCTTAAAAATTATATGATTTCCGTATATGAAAATGGAGGCGAATATACTTTTCAGGCAAAATTCACAGTTCGCGAAAAAAAAATTTTATGTACATTAAATTTTATAATATTGGAGGCCACATCTTTTTCATGTGTTAAGCAATTGATATGGCTGTCTTATGGTCGAATTGGGGTGAAAATAAATTATTGTTCCCAATTTTAAAAATTCTTTTTAAATTTAACAAGTAATATTTAAAAGATAGAATCGCTTCACGACAAGATATTTTTTTTATTTTATTTTAACTATACTCATATGGTGCAATAATTATGCAATTTTAAAAATATAATTTGTTTGTATGAAAGGTATTTTTTTGAGGATGGTTTTCAAATGAACACTTAAAGACTAGATATAATTTTCAAAATTTAGTTTGGCTTTCATTGTGTTCATTTACGATTAAAAAATAAAATATTCAGGAAAGATATATCATAACTGTCAAAGCTGCCAGTTTTTTTTTTGTTTCTTTCTTTTAATTTTAAAATGCTGTGCAAATAAATCCTAAATCCTACTTAATATTTTAGGTAATTGTGAAAGTTTGGAAAACTTGATTGCTAAAAAATATTGTTCATTGAAATGATGGAAACATTTGTTTCTGTTATTTTTTTCAACACTGTATATAATTTGAAGTTTTTATTTTTCTCATTTTATTTTTTTTTTTCATTTTCTACATTGTAACTTTATTTAATTTTTTAATTTTCTTTTAATTTTTTCTTTAGGCAGATGCCCTTGTTTATTTGAGGGTAGAAAGTTTTCGGTTTTCGCCAATGATACGGGTATCTTCCTGATATTATTATTATTCGTGGTTTCAAGTAGCTCTGTCATTTGACATCTGTCAAACTCAGCTGTCATTTGAAGTTTTATGATATTAGTTAAATGTTTGCCATTTATGATAATGGATCGCTTAACAACGAACAATGCGTTGAAATTATTAAAACTTACTATAAAAGTGGTGATTCAAACGTAGCCACTTTTAGCGCATTACGCGATGATTACGGTCGTCATAATCGATCGACTACGCAAGCAATCGGTAAAATTGTGAAGAAATTTGAAGGGAGTGGAAGCATTACTGATGTCGTAAGGTCTGTGCATCATCGTAATGGATGCTCAGTCGAAAATATTGCTTCTGCCAGTGCAAGTGTTGCTGATGATCCGAATTTATCGATTACCCGGCATTCGCAGTAATTGAACGTGTCGTACACCTCACTATGGCGTATTTTGCATTTGGATTTGCATTTCCATCCTTATAAAGTTCAAATTACGCAACTATTGAAGCCTGCTGACCATTTACAATGCCATAGATACGCTTCTTGGGTATTGGAACAACATACAATAAACACCGATTTTTCGAACAACATTTTCTTCAGCAATGAGGTACATCTCACTCGGTCGGTATGTAAACAAACTAAATTGCTGCATATAGGGCTCAGAAAACCCACAAGTGGTAGAAGTGGTGCCGTTGCATCCAGACAAAGTGACTGTTTGGTGTGCTCTATGGTCGAAATGACGAGTCATTGGTCCGTATTTCTTCGAAAAGACGGGCAGACGGTTACAGTCAATTTGGAGCAATGATCGAATGATAGCCGATAGTTTTTGGCCGGTGATTGAAGATCATAACTTGGACGATAAGCCGCACATCACGACCAATTATGGTTTTATTGCGTGAGAAGTTTCCTGGTCGCATAATTTCACGTTTTGGCAACGTCAATTGGCCACCAAGATCATGCGATTTGATACCGTTTTCTGCAGGGCTACGCAAAACACCATGTTTACGCAAATAATTTTCGGAGTCTAGACGCATTAAAAACCAACATTATTCTAGTCACAGCCGATATACCGCCCGAAATGTGTGAAAAAGTGGTTAAAAATTATTTCAAAAGAATCGCATGCTGCGAATCTTTCCAATGCGACCATTTGAATTATTATTGTAGTTCACAATAAATGGAAACGTCCAATCTTTATAATCAAATAAAATTTTCATCAAAAATGTATCGCTGTATGTGTTTTATTTAGCTTTACTTTCGAAACCGAAAGTAAAGTTGTTGTACGAATTTATATTAAAAGCAAGTGTTTTTCATGTTAACATCTGCCTTAACCCTATCTGTTCCAGAACGAGATTTAAGATTAAATCATGCATAAGTATATATGTTTTAATGGTATTTATAATTTCATCTGCAAAATCAAAATCAAAGATATACAGTAAGTAATCACTTTGATTGATTGCACTGACAAAAAGCTGAAAAGTGACATAGCTTAACTTTTTAGCTTTCTTAAATCTTTCACGTGTCTTTTTCATATCATATTATATATAAGTTAGGTACCATAAAAATATTTCCAACATCTGACATTATGTTTATCCAATTCCGATTCCATCATCACTTATTCGTTCTTATGTTTTTATCAATTTTATATTTTTTTTTTTTTTTTGAATTCAAAAATCCTTAATATTATTTCATATAATAATATATTCTACCATAACAAGGCGTTCATATTTTATGTATGTAAATAAAACACAAATTCAGTGTATAATACAATTTATCCACCGCTTCGCATCCGCACATATTCACATTCCATTCCATTATATTCAATTTAATATTCAATGTGGGTGAGAAACGTATATAAACCAAAATGCCCTACATAAAAATATACATCCAGACATATGAGGACATACATTCGTATAACTGTACACGAAAAGATATCCTCGAATTTTTTTTGTATCCACAAAATGCAAATTCAAGCATTGTTGAATATACATATAAAAACACAAAAAATCGAACACACCTATATTGAGTTCTTTGAAATTCAAAACTAAATAAGGTTTTTTTTCTTTGTCTAACCATCGTGATCGTCATCGCACAAACACCACTCCACATCCACACCACAACTTGACAAAATACCTTTTTCTAAGAAATATTTTATCAATAAATTCACTTAACAAATTCCCGAATTCCCACTCAATGACCTTCTGTTTTATTTTATTTTCCTTTTGTTGTTGGTATTGGTATATGTTGGGCCCAAAAAAAAAAAAATATTTAAATTTACATTCATGTTCAAAAAAGTCTTCCTGATGGAGAACATACATATAAATATCAACAACAATTCAGGAATTTAATTTTAAAAAAGTCAAATTGTATTTTTAGGATTTTAAACAAAATTATACCAATGCACTATTTCCCACACACAAAATATACAAGAAAAAAAAAAAATAGAAAATAAAAACAAAATATGTATAACCTGGAAAATCCTTATACTCGTTCCAGAAAAATAAAAAAAAATTCCTGTTCAATTTCAATACACACTCCCTTTCGGTTCGATAAGCTTTACAAAAGAAATCGATTTCAAAACGAATTGGAAAAAAAAAATTCGCAAGCCAGTTTAGATACATAAAAACTAAATAAATAAAAGGACGAAAGAAAAACTAACTAATTCCGACTCGACTAGGTACAGGAATAGAGCTTGATGGGGTCGTCTGATGGTTCGGATATACCTAGAAATGAGGCTAAGTTATACAGGGAAACAGCACACCTTCAAGGATTTTAGAGACAGAACGACTTAAAAAAAAAAAAAAAAAAAATAGCTTTAGATAAACGACACTTTATTGAATAAATTATATGCCAGGTGCACGAGTGAACATTCCCTTCTATATCTATTATAGATAGGTAAGGTTTAGTCTGTATGGAGGAGCAGTTCAATATCCCATTCGACTTGGTATATACTTTGGTATCAAAGGGATGTTTCCATTTCCCAGTTTAGTTGTGCAGGATAAAATACAATTAGGGAAAAAACAACTCGTTTGGTCAATTCTATTTTGATAGATGCTGACTTCTAGTCTAGTCTAACAAAATAAATGTCTTTTAGTGTCATGTCGATTTTATACTGAAGAATGAAAATCATGTAGATATATCTTTTTGTTTTTTTTTTTCTTTTTGGAAAATTCTTTGCAAAAGAAAAGTAAAACATGTTTGATACCAAATTTTGGCAATTTAAAAAGTATTAAATTTTCGGTGTTTGATTTTAGCTTGGGATTTTTTTTTCTACAATATTTGATTTATACAGGAATGTACCTTAACATTTATTATATGAGACTTGATTTTATTTCTATGAAAAAAAAAGATTTATTTAAGGTAGAAACCTTACGAAATTCTTTATTTGAGTTTTTAAATTAAAGAAATTTTATCTTTCATAAAGATAAAATTTCCTTAAAATTGTATACATATACAGGGATGTCTAGTAAATAATGTTTAACCTTATTTAGAAGGCCCTTAGACCATTTCGAAAAAATAATATTTCCCATGTGGTTTATATGCTTTATTTAAGATTTTTAAATTTTAAAAAAAGAACAACTTTCCTCAAATAACTGAACACAACGACCATGATTTTTATTTTTACTTGCGATTGTATAGGTACTATAGGGCAAGTTATGAATTAGTTAAAAAAATCGAACTTGGGATTTTGATCAAAGTTGACATTACGATAATAGCAAAGTCGAAAAAAGTGGATCTCGCAATTCCGTCCGTCTGTCTGTCTTTCTATCTGTCTGCATGGCTGTGTGGTTCGACTGCAGTCTGAACGGGTCGGTTGATTTTCTTCAAAGTACCTACTAACTTTTTTTGGGAATTCCCCCAACCCATTTTTTTAATTTTGTTTAAGACCAAAAATAACGGTACTTGCCGTACAAAATTTTTTAGCAAAAAATGAAAATCTTATTTTTCTCAAAAACGTATCCACAACTTTAAAAAAAAAATAGTAATTTTTTTTGCTAAAAGTTAAGCATTTTATAAAAAAAAAAAATCCGAAAAATGGTTAAAAATGGTCTTCCATAGAACCACTTTTTATTTTCGATTTTCTCAAAAACACTTCAACGTTTATTGATCAATTTTTTTATTGAAAATTTTTGAAAAAGTTTTAAAAGTTTTATATTCAAAAAATTATTTTTTTTTTGAGAACTTAATAATTCGAAAACTACTTGGTCAATTTGTATTAAACCTGGCACCCAGCACTTTTTTAATATTATCTAGCAGATTTTAAATGAAAATTATTCTTATAACCAAACATAACGGTACCTCCCATACAAATGTTTAAAAACCGGTATTGAAAATCTAATTTTTCTCAAAAACGGCTCTTACGACTTTGATAAAAATTTGTGTGTGAACTAATGTCTGTACGATCTACCATATTATTGAAAAAAAAATGTTTTATCGTTTAAAAATGGTTCCTCTCATAGAATCATTTTTTTTTATTTTCGATTATCTCATTATCAGTTGAACTGATTGTAATGAATTTTTTTGCACAAGTGTCAAATAATATTGCATACCAAAATTTTCCAAAAAATTAATTTTTGATTTGAAAAAAATTTTCAAAATTATTTTTTGAAAATTCCATATTTCGAAAATGGGTAAATGATATATTTTTTTTAATTTATTTCTTAACTTCGCATAAATAAAGGCTAAAAAATTGCAAAGCATTTTTTTTTCCATTTTTTCAAAATTTTATATGTAAAAAATATTTTGATAAATTGAGATTTCCTTAAGAAATCGGATGATGTACATCGCATTAGTGTCAAAACAATTTCAGAGGTTGTTTAATCAATTTATGTTTAGTTACATATTTTTTTTTTTATTTTTCAGTCTAAACTGTAAGTTCCATGAATTAACATTTTTTTTTATTTTAAGGATAAGATATCGAACTTTCTTCATTAATTAAAAATAATAATAATAATTCTCGTTTTTTCTTTTCAATTTAATTTTTTACTATTGTATTTATATATTTGATCTCAGCTGTGTGTTCAAATTAAATTTAGCTTTTATACTTAAGTTTGTACTTTTTAAAGCTATCACTCTTTAATAAGATATTGTATCTTACTGTGTATAGCTTATCAATGAATTCAATAAACTAAACTAAACTAAACTAATTCATGTTTGATTCGAGTTTATTAATAAAAGTGTTAACATAGAGGTATGTGAATAGTTTTTTCATGCAAAAGAAAAATTTGACGATTAAAGTACATACATACAGATTCTCATAAGTCTTTTTTTCATGTTTTTCAGAAATATAAAAAAGAAAACTGCCTAATAGCCATTTTCATGCAAAAAAATACATTCACATTGTAACACTGAAATTGCCAAAAGGTGGCTCTGATTCTGCTGATCTTTTTCATTAATAATTTACTTATGTTTTTTTTCGACTTATGCGAAGTCCTGCTCTTCAATTACTGTCAATATGTACTTTTTCCCATTGCCCAAGCGAGAATTGAATAAAAAACCAATAAATTAAATGTTCGTTCTACAAAGTGGTATTTTATGTATATTTTTTTGTATAATAAAAACAATTCGGAATTGTTATTCGCAGATATTAAAATAGAAAAGACACACAAAATTATAAAAAATTTCTTGTGAATTTTTTGCTTATTTTCGCAAAGGTATACACTAGGGTGGAGCGTCAAATTTTTTTTCCGATTTAGCTATTCGAATAGCACTAAAAAGTTGCGTAGTTACGTAAGCTATCCGTAAAAAATAAAAAAAAAATAAAAATTGTTTTTCTTAGCCCTCTACCACAGGTCAAAGTTTTGCAAATTTGGAAAAAAAGTCATAAATTTTTTTGCTTTATTCTGTATTTCCGAAAGTATAAATCCTACAAAATAATATATGTAGTAAAAAGAAAGATAATTAAATTTCCTATAAAAAATGTATTACAACTTATATTGTATGATTAGCCGTTCTCGAGATATATGTTAAAAGGCGCTACATAAATATAAATTTTTCATATATTTGCGCTATGGAAATCTTTTTTATCTGGAGCGAGTCACAAGTTACATCAACCCCTTTGTTGGATGGAACTAGCGATCAGGATTTGGAAGAATTTCTAAAAAAAAATTTCTTATTGGCATGTCATTTTCGGACTTGCTTTGTCACACTCAAGCTGTTGAGCGCTGTGTGAAGATGGTGACCGAAGCTTCAATAACAGTAGCGGGTGAAAAAGCCAGAGACGGGCTAATAAAAAATAAGATATATTCTCGAAATATATTGCCATTTTTCCACACAAAAAAAAATTACAACTTGAAAAATAAAAAGTTTAATTGGGTTAGTTTCTGAATGGCGTATTTTGAATTTTTAAGTTTTTATTTTCAAGTTTGTGTTAGTTTATTTGTCTAAATAAAGTTAATATATTATAATTTGTGTTTTATTTTTTCATGAATTATCATATAATTTATTTCTAAATTGTGAAATAATTTTAACGTTTCCGAAAAAAAAAATTTTTTGTTCCAAAAAGTCGAAACTTTGAGCTAAGGTAGAGGGCTAAAGACTTAATTCAAACTTTTTTTTTTAATGTCAAATTATTCTACTCATCGAAACGCAAAAAAATGGAGGTATTCGAAATTGATACAACAACTTTTATTTTTCTCCATACATCAACGCTCCACCCTAGTATACACCGCATAACCTTTAAAGCTTATTGTATAGGTTAGGTATATAGTGATACCTCTTCCTAACTCTTGATTCAAAATGGAACAATAGTGTGGTCCTTCTTTTTTTTTGTACTTTTTTATTTTTTCATACGAGTATAGTGTCGTGCAATTATTTTCCGAGTGGCCGAACATTCAGTCGAGGGTACTGGTTCGGTTAGTCCTGTCCTCAACTTTACTTAGGTTTAGGTTGTTTATCCATATATTTTATGTAGAGAAGTGCAAAGAGAGTTGGTAAACAAGGAAAAACTTTGTTTTGCCACTCGTATTTATATATTAGTTTGTTCTTGAAGCAGAAGTAGAAGCAGCAGCAACAAACAAAATTCGCTTTTGTGGAAAAACCTTTTTCTAGAAAAAAATAAAAAACTCCTCGCTGCTCGAACCAAACTCGAAGATAATATTATGGTGGGAGAGAGATGGAATAAATGGGTGCATTCATAATGTATATATAGATAGATGTACACAGGGTGTTATGGAATTTAAAGCAAATGTTTAAAAGGATAATTCCTAATCTATCTCAACCATTCTGCAAATTAAAGCATGAAAAAGCCTTACGTTCATATTATTTACTCGATACATCCCCATTAAAACTTAAATCCGAATGTATTTACATTGAATTTGTATAATTTACATCCAGATTTATGTTTTAATCTGGATTTATAGAGTGAATAATATGGTGGTTAATGTAAAAAAAACTAACCCTATTAATTCAAAATAGCTTTTAACGGCCTTTAGTCCTACAAAAATTTGGCGTTTCGTCCTATTAACCCTGTTAATAACTTTCTCCTCCAGTTTAAATAATTAGAAAAAAATTATGTTGCGTAAGATTCAAGATGATTAATATTATGATGTCAAACCATTTTTAGTATGATGATATGTTCAAAATAGGATTTTCCAAATTTTGAACGAGTAAATATCGTAAATTTTATTAAAATTAAAATCACTAAATGAGTATTTTATCTTTTTAGTATCCAAATATCACTTTGACAAGTACCAATGTGGAAGTGGTATGTAATTGCTTAATTTTTTGCATCAACTGTCACTGAATAAGGCGTGTTCAGCAGCTAAAGTTTATTAAGAAAACAGTTTTAGTACGACACGCCTAGTTGAAAAAGATTTAAAATTAACAACATTTTAGTAAAGAGCTTTATAGTTAAGAAAATTGTGAAGAATAGTATAAGGTATCAAGATAATACCTTAACATCAGGCTGTTTAAATTTTTTTGCTTTTAAAATCTGCTAATTAATTTTTATAGTAAATGAACTTTTTTGGTCTTATTTATAAACGTTGTCTAACTTTAGACAACTGCGTCCAACTTTTGGAAAATGTGTTCAACAACCTTGATTATTGTTGCCTTATAGCTGCCTAGCTTAGACACAAGAATAGATTGTCTTAACCGTGAATAATGTGCTATTTATTTTTATCAAATAAACCGTATTTCCACCAATTTGCAAATAGTTAGACAGTGTCTAAGTAGACAAAATTCTAAAAAATACGACTGTTTATGTTTAAAACCAACTGGGTCTGAAAAAATTGTCATTTTAGATTGTTTAATCACTAAAACTTTGAATACCCTTTCTTAACCACATAAACCAAAATATTGAGCAACAACTTTCCAAGCGTATATACTGTAAAACCCACAACACCCTGTTTATGTTTGAAAAAAAATCTAAAAGAATTTTAGTTTTCATTTGCGGTTTCAAATTCATTCCAGCAAGGAAGGAGTTCTTTTACATTTTAGACAAAAAAGTGCATATAAAGAGTTTTTTTCCAAAAAAAAAGAAAAGAAAAAAAACTAAAGAGAAGAATGATTTTGTGATTATAGATAGAGTGTTTTATATATGTATGTATATAAATGTAGCATGGTGAACAAAGAAAAACAACAAAACTGAGGACGACCAATTTACTAAATGCTGCACGTAGGATGTTGGCTATTAAGTTTTTGCTACTGCTGCGTTGCAATGCAATTGATTAAAAAACAAAACACAAAAAATTTAACAGAGCACAGGTTAAGGATGTGATCGAATTTTAAAAGATATTACTGAATTAAATATTTCAAGTATATAACGCACAGATTTAAAAAGGATATTAAGTTTTTTTTTTGTTTAGTTAATAAAACGAAAATAAACTGGGGATAAAGTATCTTAAACAGGATAATAATAAGGGTATTCACGCAATGAGAACGAATCATATTTTATCACCCTTCGGACCTTGAAAAAAAGATATATTACAATAAATAATAATTTTATTTAACTTTTTTTTAAACATATCCAGGGTATTTTCTGCTTATGCTTCTGGTTGTGACATTCAAAATTCATCCCTGGACAATGCAGTATAATATGCATATACATAATAAACTTTGTATACATATTAATTTATTCTTTCTTTTAACTTTGAACAAAGGATTGTTACGCTGAGATGGTTTCCAAGTATTTAAATTTGTAGGTAGATCTAGATACTCATACACTTTTTCGCCTTGAAATGTTTTTTATCGAATGCTGCACTCATTAAATCTAATTTGCATTTTATTGTAAATTCATATTATGTATTCTCTTTCATTTTATAGATACATACTGCGTATATGTAACTGATGTCAAAATACAATTCATAGCGTCTATTTAACATGTTTCCATTGTATAACAGCTGCTTTATGTCGATTCGTGTCGATTGCTCGTATATATAGCAAAAGTATCTTGTAAAACTTTCACTATATACATATATAGAGGTGCATCTGTATATTTTCGCTTTGAAACTAGCTTATGCATCAGCTAAAGAAGATGAACAGCATTAAACCAATTTCAATACGAGTACGTATGTGTGTACTGTGTGTGTGCTACAAAAGAACCAATAAAATTGCAAATTCGAATTGAGAAAGTGAACAAATGCAGCAAGCAAAAGATACAAATACAGACAGTATCTACACATCATAGAGGCGAAGCAACATCTAGCATTATTGGCTTTGCAATGACACTAATATAGATACACAGGCCAGGCCGAAGTACCCAAGTCAAATGGAAAAAGAATGAGGCAACATTGCAGAGTGACAACCTAAATTAGAGTGCATCGAGCGATGGGATGTTTTAAGGTTTTCTATAGAGATATTTTTGTACTAGTGGAATTCTTTCCAGGATACACACAATATGCCAAAGCTCTATGAATGAAATGTAGATATGTAGATACAGCTGTAGGATAACCTATAATCGAATCAAGTCTTGTATCCAATGGAATAATAAAAAGAAGACCCCGTGTGTGAATGCAGGTAGAATACACATTTTCACTGTACTCAATGTTTATTGTGTCATTTTACATATTTAGAAATTCTAATGACATTAAAACATTTAATAAAATAAATATGAATTGAAAGAAAATTCTGCGGGAAGACGTTGTTATATTTTTTCAGTTCAACTGATTTTGTTATAATGCCGCAAAAAATATTCTTATAAGTTATACCTAACCAATAAGAAAGGTATACCTACCATATACAAGTTTTTAAAACAAAACCTTGAGAAAAATCACATTTTTCTTCAAAACAACAAATTTTTATGTTAGTTAATAATAGAACGGCCTACATATCATTGGATTCATTTTTTTTATCAATCCATTATTAATTAACTCATAGAACCATTTTTTTCGACAATTTAAAAAATGTTTTTTAATAAAAAGCTTCTAATATGTTCAAATAAATAAAATTCGCTTTTGAGTGGATAATATGTTTCAAACATGATTCTTTAACTCCGGATTAATAAATATTTAAAAATGGTTTAGAAATTTTATTTTAGAAGTTTAAACTTTAAGTTCCTATATAATTAAATGATGGTTTTGATATTTATTTTCCTTCGAATGTAACCTTTACTTCAAAATTTATTCTATAGCTATCACAAATTTTTTCAGTTATACATAAGATGTAATTAGCGGGTGGCAATGGCGCAGTGGATGTAGTGCTTGACTGCTAACTTAGAGGTGTGGGTTCGAGCCCCACTCCAGGCAGCATTCTTTTATTTATTCCCTCAGTTTCAACTGAACGCCACCCGTGGGATTTAATGAGATAAATAAACACCTAATTTCTCAGTCCATTGTGCCAACAAAAATTCTTTCCTATCCTTCTAATACTTCTAACTTGTGCCGTACAATTCAGGTTGTCAGACCTTAGGTCTTACAGGCATATAGTTAAAATTATTAAAAAATTATTTATAAGATATAATTTAAATATCAAATCTCTGAGAAAACTGCGTATTTTTACTTGCGATATAAAGATAGGAACAGTTAAACCCTCTTAAGAGAAAAACCCGCTTATCTGAAACACTTTTTTCGTCCCCGAGTATTTGCCGACCAATTAACTTAATAACACTCCGCTTAAGCGAAACTCGCTTAAAAGAAAAACCCGAATACCTGAAACATATTTTCAGTTTGATTTAATATTTTTCATTGAAAAAAACTCTCTTAAGTGAAAAAAATAATTAATAGAACAGAGCAAAAAA
This sequence comes from Epistrophe grossulariae, assembly GCA_929447395.1. Taxonomy (NCBI): domain Eukaryota; kingdom Metazoa; phylum Arthropoda; class Insecta; order Diptera; family Syrphidae; genus Epistrophe; species Epistrophe grossulariae. Next base: position 18,969,604 of record OV839566.1, on the reverse strand, counting down.
TTTGCTGAACGCTTTTATATCTTTTTTATTTTTCACCTCCAACAAATTTTCATCACGAAAATGGCATTTGAATTTCTGATATGTCAGAACCCTTTTTGTAATTTTTAAATCCGCTTAAGTGCAATTTGTTTTTAATTTTTTTTCACTTAAGCTGGATTCGTTTAAGTTATGAAAATCTTATTTTTCTCAAAAACTTGCCACAACTTTCCACGTTGGCTGCCATGTGAGCCACCGGTTGTACACATTTATTTTTAACATTAGGCCCGCGTGTACCACCGCTGGTTCACATGACTTGTTTATTAGTATGAACGATAGTTGTTCGGTCTACTGATAAAAGTAAATTTTCCTTCAGTGGCACCTAGGTAAATGCTTATTTTTTTCATATGATGTAAAAAAAATGAAATTTTAGTCTTATTTTTTTTTTATTTATGGTATTCATTTTCAAACTTTACATTGACGTTATTTGAAGTTTATTTGTAAAATTCAATATAAATAATATAAAATAAATTATTAATTCAAAAGCTTATTGGAAAAAATAAAAAATAGTAAAACAAAACTAAAGTTTTTTGAGAAAACAATTTACGCATAATGCAGGTTTACTATCACAAAATGCCATGTGTGATGTGAGCCACCGGTAGACACAACCCAAAAACACGCAAAAAACGTCACAAAACACAACAACAGAACACTTAACACACAAGTAATAGCCATAATAAAACGATAATTAAAGTTTGAAATTGTTGGAATAGTTTTTTTTTTTTGTATGGTGGCTGTCAACGGGTTAAAAAAATTCTGTAATTGTTTCCAAAAAGGTAACCTTTTTTTAAATCCGAAAAAAGATTATAAATGATACCTTCCACCATAGAAACATTTTTTTATTTTCGATTTTCTCAAAAACGGCTCAATTGATTTAGACCAATTTTTTTCAAAAGGTTCTAAAAGTATTTATGTATGTATATTTCTTCTTTTTTTTTTGTTGAGAACTTAATAATTCAAAAACGATTTTCTCAAAAAAAGCCCCACTGGTTTTGACCAATTTTTGTATAGAATTTTTTTCAAAAGGTTTTAAAAGTACATATTTATTTTGAATTTTTTTAAGAAACTAATAATTCAAAAACGAAATTTGATCCATCAATTTTTTAACATTATCTAGCTGATTTTAAATAAAAATTTATTCTTATAACGAAAAATAACGGTACGTCGCATACAATTAGTGTTTAAAAACTGATAAGAAAAATCCCCTTTTTTTTTTTAAAATGGTTCCTATGACTTTGACTTAATTTGTAAGTAAGCCATCTCATAGTGCCATTGCTTTGGTTTTCGACTATCTCATTATTTGTCAGCCAAACCGATTTTGTACACACGAGCTTTTAATAAGTTTGAATAATATCGCATATCAAAATTTTCATAAAGGCAAATTTTGGATTTAGAAAAAAAAATTTTAATATTATTTTTTGAAAATTCGATATTTCGAAAATGGGTAGATGCTTTTTTTTCAAAAAAAAAAATTTAAAACTCCTCATTAATAAACAATAAAAATAGGCGTATACCAATTTAGTTTCTTAAAAATGTTTACAATATATGTAAATGATTTTTTTAAAAATCCCTCAACGATTTTCAATTTTTTTTCTCATAATTTATGATTTTTTTAAGAAATCAGATGGTTTTCATGACGTTGTTGGTGTAAAATCAATCTCAGAGGTTGTTTAATCAATTTATTTCTAATTACACATAGGTATCGAGTTTATTGATTTTTTAACAATTTTAACATTAGAAATGTTTAAGCGGAGGCATACCTACTAACGATGTGAAAAAATCAACAGAATTTCAAAAAAGTGTAACGCCGAGTAGAGAAATAGGGCGAAACGTCAGGGGAATATACAAAATTATTGCGTTCATGCTATGTTCTTACTGGTCTGAGGACACAGAATACGAAGAAGATGATAAAACGGACACCAAAAAATGGAGAAGTGTTTGTAGGCAGGGATGGCCACTACGTTTTTCACATTTGCTACGTAGTTTATGTAGTTAAACGTAACTAAATGTAGTTAATGAATCAAATTGTAGCAAACTTATGTCGAATTCCTTTCAACAAAAGAATCGAATTTTTTTCTAAAAGAATCGATTTTTTTTTTCTGAACAATTCGAAATTTTTCTGTCAAAACAAATCTTGCTAATTTTGCAGGATTCAAGATTTGCACACACACTTGCAAGACTTAAAATTTCTAAAATGTCAAATTGAATGCCGCGGTGTTTTTGGTTGCAACGAATTTTCGATGAATTTTATAGTAAATATTTGTGCATTGTTTTTCAATTAATAATAATAATAATTTTCAAATTGAATATATTTTCTGGACATTTTACATTATTTTCGATTTACCTACAAAAGTACGAAAATCTATAATATTGGATGCTCTTCTAAATTACCTACTCCTAGATTCAGTTTTTTTAATAATTGTTTCCAAAAACCTTTTCATATTTTTTTTGAATTTCTTCGAATTTTGTTCTATTTCTCTTCAACCCAAGAAAATTCTTAATGTCTGAGGTGTTATTTAGGGTTAAATTGTTTGGGTTGGCACAAGTATTCTAAAAGTCTATGGCCACATGTGTTTATTTCTTCGGAATGATGGTGTCTTATAGTATTTTTGTTGGTGTTAACTGTTAAGAAGTTCAATAAAATTCAATTTTGGTTCCAAGTTTCAACATTCAATGAATCTTTTTGATATAAACCTTAATTTTTCAACGTTTTCTTGATTAAAATTGTTTTCCTATATATAGTTTTTCTTGGAACTATTTTTTTTTTCTTTTGAATTTCTTGTCTTTTGTCCTTCACCTTTTAATGTTTTTTTTTTGTCACCAAATAAAAAAATAAAATAAAAAAAAAATATATATAAACCAACACAACTTAACTATAACTGCCCTTAACTATTATAAGCCAAGCTTGATATCCAACCCACACTTCACATCAGCAGTGTTGCTATAAATGGAATGTAAGTAGGTACCTACCTATAACATTTTCACATTTTCTTTATATTTGGTAAATTCCCTTTAGCCCTGGTGGGTGTGTGCAAAATGATAAAGTTTATGCGTTGCCATCTATAAAATCCACTCGAGGATAAACTCTGCATCATGCATGTTGCACATTCTAGTACTTAATTTTGCTATTGTGTTACCATGGTCCTTCTTCTTGAGAGCGTATATAAAGTAGTACCTACATAGTAGTTTAGTTGGGTACTTTACTTTGTTATGATACACAATAATTGATGCCATTAGCCAGAGTGTGGAATGAGAGAAACGGAACTGGGTGAATTGGGAGTTGAGTATGAATCAACCAAAGAACGAGAAACTATATGACTGTGGTCTTTGTATATGATACGACGTACGTATATAGCTTAAACCATTTTGACCTTGTTTACGACTAAATATATAGTAAAGTGTGGTTTGGGAGCATAGAACCTTGTTATTGAATAGTTTATTGGTTAATCGGTCGATAAGTTTATATACTTTCCAAGGATGATTGCTTTGCTATGGGGTTAGCCTTCGCTGCTTTAATGAACATCGACAATATAGCTTCTGATTGTTGCAATTGCAAGAGTATCTTTGGTAATAGTATCAATTTTTCTTCCAAGTAGGTTATAGGTACCTCGCTTCATATAACAACTTTACGTTGGGCGATGTATATGATGGATTTAAATTAGGATTAAGATATTGTCATATACAATTTGGACTGAAGCTAATTGCATTAATTATTTAATAATTGGCGCGTTCAGAAAAGTGAGATCTAAGAGATATTTCTCACTCAGAAAGTGAGCAAGCGAATCCAAGAATTTTTTACTCAGGGTTTTGACAGCAAAGCTGAGAAATTTTGCTGAGGAATCCTGTTCCGGTTACTAAGATTGCTGAGATCTTTGTGATCTCATTTTCCTGAACATGACTAATATACATCAAACAGCAATTTCAGGGAATTGACAAAATTAAAAATCTTAAGTAAATTCTTGTTAAATTACCTAAATTAAAAGTTAAATTCAGTTTGGTAACACTAATTGAAAACCTTATAGCTGCACTAATTTAAGAAGAATTGATTTAAGCGTAAAGGATACTCGTATTCCTATCAGAAACATTTTGGGCTCAGATGCATCAATTTACTCGAGATATATTTTTTATATGAAAACACAATGACAGATCGTACGTATTTGATATATTTATATTATATTTTAACATTTCTAACTTAAGTAGAAAAGTAGTCTATACACGTGTCGTATATCAATTTTTGTTTGCTTTTGGCATTGGTACCTACGCACATATAATATAACGTAACCTTATACGACAGTGATTGATGAGATTAAGCTATTAAGGTATACCTATGTACATACACCTAGTGCGAATAAGTTGACCCTTCAGGAAAGTTAGGTATTAAAAATTGGATAAAGTGGTGATATTGCCTATAGATATAGTATAGGATTAAATACAATACATATACATATAGGTACCTGGTATGTATACCTACACATTTGAAGTTAAGAAAAAAGAAGTTTTATTTAAGTTATATACAAATATAAACATACATAGGTATACATAGGTTTTTCACATTTATGTCCAATTTCATAAACAAACACCAAAAGCACTTTTATCAAAAACCCTCTCAAATTTAATCAGGCCCTTAAATATTTTTAGTTTTACCAATCTATATAAAAGGGAAATTTCAGGGAAATTTTTGTTAAAATCGAATTATCTTCACATTCCTAAAAAAATAAATTTGTTTTTTCTTTCTAATAAGCATAATGTATGAGAAAAAAAATGAGAAAGCATTATGTATTGAAACAAGCATAATAATTAGGTGAAAACTGACAACTTCCAACGTCAAAGAAGAAAAAAAGGTAAATATATTAGTGTTCTTCGGTAAATTTTTCCAAATAAAATATGAAACAGTTCATAATGTGCAAATTCTTGTGGTCCCGTAGATGATGATTCAAATCATCTGGAGTTCAATTAAGGAGAAACTTATTTTGACTTTCCTCAACATTAATTTGCGTAACTATGATTTGGGAATGGAAAATTGTGATTTGACCAACGCCGAAGTGAACAACGATTGTGCTCTACAACAACTACAACGTTAATATTAACTGTGCCACGATTACAGCTGACGAGAAGCGCGTCGAGGAGTTCAAGCTAAAGAAAATGTGGAAATCCCCAAACTGTATCATTCTTAGATGTGAGATAATAGGTTTCTCCCACTAGGGTTGGTCGTCATGCTCACGCTGACCAACACAAGGCCACAGATTTCGTTGTTCCTGAATCAAGAACATTGACAATTGTGTTGAACCCTGCTAATGCAGAAGGCAAGCCAATCAGGCAGGTTGTACATGAATAAAAGTTCTGTGAAGTTGCTCTGCCACTCTGGTCATGTACAATGCTCGTCTATGAAATTTGACTTGGCCAGGAAGTTTCCACTCTATCCTAATCATAGATAATAAAATAAAGAATTGCAAAAGGAGCTTTTTGTAAAACCCTTAGCCAGTGGCTATGTGACGTATTTTCAATTTCCAACTCGGTAGAAACTTTGTGCCGGCGAAAATTGTAAATTGTATGTATTGATCTTCATCGTCGGATGAAGACGACGACGATAAATCTATTTATTCTAACTAAAACGAAAATCATTAAAATATTATTATAAAGTCTAAATTTGTTTATCTATTCATTTTGTATCTCAAAAAATTGAAAATTAAAATGCTCCAAATTTTTTTCTGCAAATGTCAGCTGATATATCCACTTGTTAACTACATCTGATGACATTTCAATGAGACTTTTAAAATTTAATGAGCCAAAAATTGGCATTTATAGTTTATAAGGGTGTTTAGAAGCTTGTTTAATTTAAAAGTGCTTGGTGAAACCAAAAAATCCCATTTTAAGGTTTAGAAGCCTGTTAAATGTTTAAAAGTCCTTCGTGAAATCGGCCATTAGTTTCTTAGATATTTCTTAAGTTTTGTGTAAAAATTCAAATTCTTGTGAAATAATTCGGCTGTTTTCATATTTTGACAAAAAATTGTTAATAGACTTGTAAGGAATTGAAATTTGGTTGTTGTTCAACCTATATACAATCAAAAAAAGGGCCAAACTCAAATTACAAAATTTTGGAAACAAAAATCCTTTACTACAAAAATCCTAGATGAAAATCAATGAAATACAATACTGCAGATGAAAAATTTTGTGGTAGCACCTTTTTTTTCGAACTTCACAGGTCAGAATATGGTAGCAACGAAAATTAAAAATTCACAAAATAGCTCTATATAAATGTAAGGTATTTAGTCAAATTTATATTTTAAATATTTTAAAATTAATGCATGTACCAAATTTAAAATTTAGAAAAAAAAGTACAAAATGTTGCGCAAACTTTTTAATGTAATTATAACTAATTTTTGTAAAATTGCTTTGATATTGGTATTGAAATTGCTTAAGATCAAATCTGATCAAAATTTAATAGAAAATTGATAAAATTGATGAGTTTAAAGTTGACAACCAAACTTAAGTTCACCTGCTCAAATATTTTAAATAATCTTAAAAACCTACTAGTTTAAAAAATGTAGTTTGTGAATCTATTTGAATCTTATACGTCAAAATAATAGGAATGTTTAGGAAAATGAGATCTCGGTGATCTCAGCAATCTCAATTACCTGAACAGGGGGGTGATTCCGTAACTCGATTATCGTCAGACGATATCGTTTGAGCGATTGTGATATCCTTATTGGCTTCACGTAAGTCGATAATCCTCGAAACGCTATCGTCAAAACGATAGTGATATCCTTATTGGCTTCACGTAAGTCGATAATCGTCCAAACACTATCGTTTTGACGATTGGTATCGTGTGGAATTAATTTTGAAGTTTTTAGGTATTGTAGTTGAACAATTGAGTTTCCATTGAAAATTGACATTTTGTATTGTTATATGTGGAATTGAGTTTAAAATGTTTCGGCGAAGCAATTTTCTTATTGTATAGAGAGTAAAAATGCACAACATTTGTATACATTATAATGTTGAAAGTAACAACATTGTCGAGGAGGAAAACTTTCCAAGTTATAATATAAGCGGTTCACAAACGACAAATGGAACCAACTAAATGATACAAGTTGCAACGACCATAAGAGATACTATAAAAAACTCATTTCAAAACACATAATTTAATTTTCAATAAATAAATTTTGTATTACTAATATGAACTAACTACATTATTTATGTGCGTGAAGTTAGCACCGCCAATTTCTATTTTCAGAAAAAAAACACAAGCAAGCACAAACTAAGCTTAAAACAGCGCATGATGTATAACTTTTTAAAAAATCGTAATTTTGAAAAACAAAAATTGCAAATTTTCGAATTTAAAAAAATATTTACGGCACAATGGCAGCACAAGTTGAGCACAATACAGCGCAACTTTATTTTTGAAAATCGAAAATGGCGGTGCTAACCTCACGCTTAGCAATATTTATTTTTGGCCATAAAAGCTGTAAATATGCGAATCATTTTTTGAGCAAAATACAGCACAACTTTGATTTTTTGAAAATCGTTATTTTGCCGAAAAAAACTCATCCCTAAAATTTGCGAATTAAAAAAAAATATATACGGCACATGATAACACAAGTTGATTACAATACCTACATCCTACAGCACAACTTTTTTGTTTGAAAATCGAAAATGATGGTGGTAATTTCACGCTAAGTTCCTTCGCAAAGTTACAAATAGTAAGCGATTTTTTTTATCTCGTCGGTTGTACCATTTTAGAAAAACTCAACTTTGGAAAAATTTAATCTTAAAAATTTTCAAATTTGTGAAGTTTTTAAAAATATTTACGGGCCATCGCAGCATACCTTAAGCCCTTGAACTAAGTTTCCTTCATAAAACTATTATGCAGTCACAATCTAATGTAAGCATGTATATCCCTATTTCCAATAAGATTCATTTGAAGTTTTGGAGGTATACCTAATCATTACGCACTTAAAGAAATTTTTAATAGAAATTTTATAAAAAGATGGGCTTTCTGGAATTAAGTAGGTTAAACGTAGACCAAATTTAGGTCGAAGAGAAATAAATATTTAATAAATAAATAAATTAATATAAAAATATTTGGTTTAAAGGCTCATGGGGGGGGGGTCCGGACCCGAAACCCCCCCCCCCCCCGTGGATCCGCCACTGTTTATAACCTATACAAGTAGTCAAAAAAACAATTGTAGGTAAGTATTCCTTTTTTGGACTTAAGACCCTGTGCCAGTATTTATGTGTCAAGTAACTAATCAGAACTTTACTCAGGCATTGTGAAATAGAACCTAAATCTTATAAATTAGTGACAGCTTATGAGCAAACTGTCAGAAGAATATAATAGAAAAAAAGTTTGCTTTATTTGAAGTATAGGTTCTAACTATCTGACGTGAAATGACTTTCGAAAAGTTGGCCTTGAATGATTCAATTTTTGTAAAAGAAAAAGAATTTTAAGTCGCCATTTAGTACAAGCAATAAGGAATCATCTGAGAAAAGTTTTGAAGTGGTCCAAGTTTAAATGCAGTATTGTAGGCTGGGTGATTTTGAGTAAAAATCTCAATTTGCTGGTAATTCGGATTTTTGAGGTTGCCACCATCTTAAAAATAAATAATTTTTTTATTTTTTTTTTAATTATTCCATTTTTCTAAGTTGGTGTAATTTTTTTAAATAAAAATTAAATACTTTTTGTTGCAATTTATGTTATATATAAATCCCTATACAACATTTATGTATAAATAAAAAAACTTAGAAGTTATAAGGGTGATTCTCTGCCAACTGTGATTCTTTGTGCCCAGGGCTTTATTTGTAACTTAATAAAAAATTTTCTTATGAATTTCTAGTTTGAATTGTGGAAATAAGTTTGTACTACAATTTACATTACATATTGTTAAAAAATTTTCTACCCTTTCCCCTTGGCATGCAAAAGTACACGCAAAATGTCAGTACCGTGGCATGTCCCATCCTTGTTTTTCCAATTAAATTTACTATTTTCTATTAAAATACATCATTGAATAAAAATGTTGTCCTCAGAGAAGTTTGAGTAGAATAGTTGCTTGATTAAATTTTGACAATATCAAATCAAAATATTTGCTCTCGAATTAAATAATAATAATGGAATGGTGTCCCTGGATTTCATTTTATTTTTGAATTCGAAAGATTTCTAGCCGAACCGCCACTTTGTTTTTAGTTTGATGGCATTTGTGTGGTACCGTTTGAAAGAGGCACTATTTATTTATTGTTTACAAAAGTCAATTTATTTTACTAACGTAATTTTGCTGTAAGAGTGAAGTGTTTTTATTCTAAAATCGTGTGTCACAAAATTATCTGTCAGTACCGTGGTATTGTTATCCAAGCGTGTTATGAAATTTGTTGGGGTGAATTTTAGAATATTGTATTTCTTTCAAAGTCATATAAGTTAAAATTATAACGGATTTTATTTTTCTCAGAAGCTTTGAGATATGAGGTTATATTAAAGCCCAAATGTCAGTACCGTGGGTGTCAGTACCGTGGTACATTTATTTATAATGAACTTAAATTAAATGATTTCAAGCAATTTTGCTAAAAATCTTGTTATTTTTTTATTAAGAATGGTACCAGTACTTCGGACAAAACATATAAAAACAAATCCGTGCAATAAATGTTGAGTTATAACCTAGCATAAAAATTAAGACTCCAACCTCAAAAAACAAATTTCAAAAACAAAAAAACATATAATTTTGAATGAAACATTGCCTTTCAAAGTTGAATACGTCAAAACGTAAGAGGGAATTAAGAAACTCACCAAAAATATTGTTTAAACGTTTAAAAATTCAAAAATAAAAAATCAGTGACAGCATCATGCCTTCGAGATTTAGTACTTTTTACGATATTTTTTGTTCCTTAAAAGTAGTAGTAAAATGCTCTTACAGATTTAATACCATGTCTATTTAAAGACATAAAAATAAAAAAAATTAATTTTCAATGACTTTTAATTTTAGCAAAATTTTATTTAAAAAAATCACAGTTGGCAGAGAATCACCCATAAACGAAAAACGGCTGAAAATTTGGGCTTGATCACGCTTATTTTGCTCGCTAATGGTCACATTTAAAAAATAAATATATGAAATTCTTTTTTTTAAATAATATTTTAAAAAATAAAATTATAATTTGTTTATTAATTTTTGACAATATTTAACGTCACTACGAATATTTGATTGAAGTCCACCAAAGGGCTATTTTATTAGAAAGGTGAGCAATTTCAGATTGAGTATTTTTATTGAAATGTATGTGTGTATGTTATGTTAGTATAGGTTGGTTCAAGAAAAGAAAAGATTCATATGGGATGTGGGGTATTTTCCCCCTTCATTCAGGAAAGAGGGGCATAAAAAAAATAACTTGGAATTTAGACCACTTTAAAACTTTTCTCAGATGGTCTATAAATGACACTCTATTGCCTTTAATAATTGAGAAACTCTGCACGAAACGAACACAAAAATCCGTTGTCTAAAAAAACTGTTGAATGATCACCATGAAAGTTTTCATGCTATTTGAGATTTTATCTATCCACTGCCAGTCACTCTTTTTGTTTATTTGAACAAATAGTGAACTGAACTGTAACCTTATTTAAAATTTCATTTAGTAAAAATTTAATAATTTAGAAAATCCGCCTACTGTCATCGCTTACTTATACAGTAAAACCCGCTTTAGAGAAACTGCAAAACTTCACAGTCATTCTTTCACTTAAACAAACCCCGCTTAAGTGAAAACAATTTTTACTTAAGCGGAGTCCGGATAAGTGAAAAAAAAAATTGCACTTAAGCGGATTTAAAAATTCCAAATGTCATTTTCGTGATGAAAATTTGGTGGAGGTGAAAAATAAAAAAGAAGTAAAAGCGTGCAGCAAATTTTTTGTTCTGTTGTATTAAATTTTTTTTCACTTAAGAAAGTTTTTTTCAATGACCAACATTAAATATTTTAACTATAAATATGTTTCAGGTATCCGGGTTTTTCACTTAAGCGGGTTTCGCTTAAGCGGAGTGTTATAAAGGTAATTGGTCGACAAATACTAGGGGATGAAAAAAGTGTTTCAGATAAGCGGGTTTTTCTCTAAAGCGGGTTTCTCTTAAGCGGGTTTTACACTATTTGCGTTTTTTCCTCAATGAATCATTAAAAGTTGGAATTTTGTTTTTAGATATGCCTAACTGACTGCTTTCGTATATGCTTTAATTTCGGAAAGAATTGGCAAAGTCTTAATAACTTAAGACCACACACAAAAAAATATAACTACTAAACGAGATCGTTTTTCGGAGAGTGAAAAATAATGTGTTAAATGTAACGTAGTTCACTATGTTAATTCTAACATAGTCGACTTGATAAAAATAAATTGTTTAAAATAAAAACCTTAAAAGGTTATATTGTATTAATGCAGAAACAATTGGTTAGGATTTGCAATTTTGAAGATCGATGTATGTTAAACGAGTAGCTTACTTAGATCAAATAATTACGTTTAATTAATTTCACACATCTCTGAGTACAGATTGGTTACTATATACGATTTAATATATTTCATTGACAAACCTAATTGAAATCAAACAAACTAACCCAGAAGTATAGTTTTATAAAATTAAGTATACCTACTTTAACCAATTCAGTGTGTAGATTTAAATAGTTTTTTTTAATCCAGTTGACTCGTACAGTTTAACCTGGTGAGTTTTCAGGTTGTATATTAACAATGTTTGTTATTTTACTTAACCGAGTTTAACGTTGTTTTTAACCGATCATTTTTTTGCTTGCAATTGTTCCAAAATCTTCTTAAACGTTATTGTCTATTTTAAAAAATTGTATGAAGCAATTGAAATGTAAAATATATTTTATATACTTTCAAAAAACCGTCATCATTTTCAATTTTCAGAAAATTCAACTTTTTTTTCAAAATATTTAGTTTTTAGACAAAAAAAAATTGTTATAAATATAAAACAAAATAAAACATATATAATAAAGTAAAATTAAATTAAATAAAAGAAAATAAATAAATTAAATAATGAAATATAAAATAAAAATGTGTATGCGACAACCAAGGCAGAAAATAATAAATACCCTTATATCTTCTTTTAAAATTGTATACCTATATACTACAAAGTCTTAATATGACACAGATTCAATGCTTATGTTGAAATAACCAGATTCATGCGGTCATTTACACACACACGCCCCCTATTATTATTAAGGTATCATTTTTATACAACAATATAATTTTCATCCTAACACTTATCTGAATAAATCCTGTGAAAACCATCTCTTAATAGCCAAGCCTATTACGTTCCAACATAATAATCAAAATCAGGATAAGAAAAGCTTATATACCTATATACCTATCCGTAGGCATACGAAAACCCCTTCTATATGTATACCTATGTATATAGCAACATACGCTATCTTGTCCTGAAGTCCTTTCAGCTTTCAAAATTAATTCGCCTCATTGTTGTTAATTTCATGTAAATGCCATATCTCTTTCCGCACACCCCCAAAAAAAAAACCGGTTCTCACACCGATCAACACGAACAAATCCTGCATAGGCTTGCCTTTTATAACAGCTCACAATTATACCAGTGGCAAATGTAATCCACATTAAAATGTCTACCATTAGAGGGAAAGTGTCCTGGGAAGTGTGCCAAGCGCAAAGAAGAGTTCATTTTTTCACCACCACCACAATCATTATCATAACATGTACCTTCCTACCGTGCTCTTCTTTACAAAAACCCATTGCCTCAGATTCAGCTATAAACATATACCTACTCTCTGCCCCACAGGACCAACCCCATACTTCTACACCTGGAAAGTCTAATTGCTGTGTCATTAAATAGCCTTCCATTGTTTGCTCACAGAGCCCAGAGAGTGCTCGCCTCAGCCTCAGCCATCGTCGTAGTCGTCGTTTCGTTGGACTGATTGTGTGTGCTTAGAAGACAAGTGCGCTTGTGTGTTCTTTCGTGTTAAACATCCTTGTTGAACCACCTTCCTTTTCCAAAAAATAACAAAAGATAACAATTATTTTAAGCAAACCTATACATCGTTGTGTTGTGTTGTTGCTTTGTTGCTTAATGTGAGGATGTGTGTGATTAAACCTTTGTCGGAATGTCAACTCCAATTGAATGCAGTAACATTTCCTCTTCATCGTCGTATTCATTGTCCTTATAGTCATCTGTGCAAAAATATCGTTTTACTCTTGGGTACCTATAGCTATATCCTATCCGTCCGGACTTGATCCTGCTAAAGGTGCTGAGGCTTGCTCAAATGTCACTGACATTAACCGATTTTCGATCAGAATGTAGATTTCTCTGCGGTTAGGAACAACCAGACCAGAAAATCCTGCTTCTAACCAATCCAATTTGGTTGCAGGGACCGAGCCAAGCTATATGAGTCAGAATCCAGAGAAAGCTCTTTATATCCCTAACCTGCACAGCTACCCAGGGATTCAGAAGCATTTTGAGAACGTTCAGTGTCTAAATTGGTTTCAACTTTAGCGGTCTTGTGCTCCTGATAGCTTTGGATAGGTATATTTAATGCACGGGTAGATTAAACATCCTGCATATACATTTCCACTCTATGGATGCGGTTTTATCAACACAGCCCTGTGAAACTTTTGAAAAGGAAACAAAACAAAAAAAAAAATAATAAAATGGATTTATGTGCCGGTTGATTTTGAGGATAGCTAACTGCCCTTGAGCTGTGGTTTTTGAAATCGTTTTGAAGGATTTGTCCCCATTTTTTATTTCTTCGTTAAATTTGTTTTTTTTCTTTTTTTTCAGTTTTATTTTTATATAGAACTAAAACCAAAAACAAAAACCTTTGACTATAATCCTGCTCGTCCTTTAAGATAATAAAAATGTTAATGATTGGATGGACACATTAAAACAGTCGCCAGAAGTTTCCTTACATTTTGTTCTTATCCCCAAAAGATGGCAATTAAATGAACAATCGAGTTAGTGAGCATTAATGCGCCAACAATGGGGCCAAATCCTCACGAAAATCTCACAAGAAACGTGATTGTCTTTAGGTTCACACTGTGCAGGTTCGCATCACGGTGATGCGGAGATGGCGGTGGCGTTCCAAAGCGAATGTCCTCTTTAAGTGAACCTCATAAATAATTTTATATTAACATTTGTCCTTGTATAGCTTGCGGATTATATAAACGTATACAAAATGTTCATTTCGTATTCAGTTTTTAAGGAACGATTATCTGTGTCGTTTAAAATTTAATTATAAAACGCTTGCAAGAAAATGAGGTACATCTAAACGCAATTCAATTCCGACACATAAGCCAGCAAGAAAACCAAAGTGAAAAATGTCCCCAATGAGATCATCAAAATTGTCAAAATCTTATCCATTAGCAGATGGGGCCATATAAAAAAACAAATGGATTTAACAAAACGTTAAATAAAATAAAAATAATTATAAGGAACTAAATGCTGCGTTTTCGTTTGAAAAGTTCTTGAGGGCTTTTTTAAAATAAAAATAAAAATTAGTAGATATCCATTCAAAGCTTATGTTGGTCTATAAATTATATATACAGTTTCCTGTGATATTCCAATCCCCATTGTTTATTTCTATTCGAAGAAATGTATCTATATAACCGCAAATTGTGATTAAAATTTGATTGATGACATCTTAACGACGGGATATGTATGTACAACAGGAAAATCCTTTCGGCAAACAACCCAACAACAGCAACATAAAACCCAGAAAATTAAATAGAGCGTATATTTTATATTATATTTATATGATATTTATATTAGGAAATTCCTCCTTCAAGACAAGACAAAAATCAATATGCTCAAATCAATTAAAAACATACTTCGTATAACAACTGTGCAGAAACCTATATATACTGATGATTTTTTATGCTAATTTATATTTAAATAGCTTTAGGATTATTTTTACAGACTTTTATAAATGTGTTAGTTATAATCCTTGCTGTTTTATTTTCAATTTTTGTATCTCAAATAATTTCTTTTTCAATTGTTAAAACGATTTAATGTGTAATAAACTTTGAATCGAATTAAAACAACTTTTGATTTTGACAATTTCCATCCCTTCTTTCTTAAATTTGTTGAATTTCTACTTGCCCCAACTAAAAATTAAAACTGTAAAGAAGCATAACGAATGTATATTGAATTATTACCGATCGACTCGGCTGAACTGCCTCACCTTATCATCCAACTTAGATAAAGCAAGCAGGCAAGAGCACTCACACCACCAACCAACAACATAATACCAGCCACCCGCACTACCTATACAGGGTTCCCGAAATCACCGCCTCAGAAGAAAACCATGAGTTCCTGAGGTCATTTCAAGTCGAAAACTTAAGATGTAATTTTCTCGTTTTCGCTTCGTTTTCGACTTATAACGGTTTTTATGATATTTATTATTTATTCCTTTGACTGGCTCTAACTCTGCCAAACTACAACCGATTTTTGATATTTTGTTTTTATTTGAATAAGAACAATTAGAAATTTGTATCTATCATACAACTTTTTTCTGTGTGGATAACGGTTTTCCCGCAAATTATTTTCAAGCAGATTTTTTAAGCTTTTTTAGGTTGTTTTTTGACTTCGATATCATTTTTTTCACAAAAACACGTTATTAAGTATAATTTTTTTTTTTCATTATTATGAAAGCCTAATATGTGTTCTTAAAAATACTTAACATTTTTCACCTAAAAATACATTTAAAATTATTTAAAAAAAAATAAAAAACAAAAAATAAAGGAAGATAAAAAAAGAGTGATATTTGATGAAAACGAATAAAAAACTTACGCTGAGCGTTTAGTGTTTAATGTTAGAAAGAGTAAAGTAAGAGTAAGACCGTTAGAAGTTTTTTATTCGTTTTTATTCAAATATTCATATTTTCTTGTTTTTCCTTTATTTTTTGTTTTTTATTTGTTTAATAATTTTATATCTATTTTTAGGTAAAAATGTTAAGTATTTTTAAGAAAACATATTGGGATTTCATAATAATAAAAAAAAAGTTATACTTAATAAGGTGTTTTTGTGAAAAAAATCATATCGAAGTCAAAAAAACAACCTAAAAAAGCTTAAAAAATCTGCTTGAAAATAATCTGCGGGAAAACCGTTATCCACACAGAAAAAGTTGTATGATAGATACAAATTTCTAACTGTTTTTGTTTAAATAAAAAAAAAATTCATAAATCGGTTACAGTTTGGCAAAGTTAGTCAGTCAAAAGAAAAAAGAATAAAATTCATAAAAACCGTTATAAGTCGAAAACGAAGCGAAAACGAGAAAATTGCCTCTTAAGTTTTTCGACTTGAAATGATCTCAGGAACTCATGGTTTTCTTCTGAGGCGGTGTTTTCGGGACACCCTGTATATATATTATATATAAAAATTCATCATGTTGACGTCATCACTCAAAATAATTCTATTTATTTCATTGCTTTAAGTTTTTATGAACAATATAGCTAGCACCAGCAAATATGCATGGAACTTACAGTTTAGACTGAAAAATTGTAAAAATAAAATATGTAATTAAACATAAATTTTACTAAACAACAGCTCTGAAATTGTTTTGACACCGATGCTGTACATCATATGATTTCTTAAGGAAATGTCAATTTATGAGAAAAAATTGTGAAAATCATTGGAGTGGTTTTCTTAAAAAAATAGTTTCTTATACAGTGAACTCTCTCATAACCGGACACAGATGGTACCCAGAAATTTGTCCGGTTATTAGAGGTGTCCGCTTATGAGAAAACAAAAAAAATTAAATTGAAAACATTTTAAAAAAGACATACGAATATTCATATTCTAGAAATTTCCTATTTAAATCCGAGTGCGTTCTCGTATTGCAAACATTGAAATGTACTTTAAAAACAAAATGGAGCTTGCGAGATACAACAAAATTTCAACTATAAATGAATTTTTGTCCAAGAAAAGTTTTTGTGATTTTTTTCTTGTGAGGATTACAGCCCTATATCTTCATATTTCTACAAGTTATGTAACTTACTATCCAAAAATACCGAAATGGACCTTATAAAAAATAAAAAAAAAATAGAATTCCACATGATATTTGTTCGCTTATGAGAGAGCCAAACTCTATTGGGTTATTAAATTTGGTGTCCGCGTCCGGTTATTAGAGAGTCCATCTTATCGGAGAGTTATTCCTATGAAAAATTATGAATTTAATTCAGTTCTTTGAAATCTGTCCGGTTATGAGAGGTGTCCGGTTATGGGAGGTGTCCGTTTGCAGAGAGTACACTATATAAAATTTTGAAAACATAAAAAAATAAAAAATGGTACGCAATTTTTTAGCCTTTATTATTGGGGAGTTAAAAAATTAATTTAAAAAAATATCATTTACCAATTTTCGAAATATGGAATTTTCAAAAAATAATTTTGAAATTTTTTTTTTTAATTAATAAAATATTCTTTCGAAAATTTTGGTATGCAATATTATTAGAACTTCAAAAGAGCTTTTAACGGCTTTTAGTCCTACAAAAATTTGGTGTTTCGTTGGATATAGTTCACACTAGATATTCGTCACGAAATCTATGTATGATGAACTGAACTTAACAAAAAATTGCGTATTGTAAAAATCATTAAAATCAGTTCAACTGATAATGAGATAGTCCAAAATAAAAAAAAAATGGTTTTATGAGAGACAGAATTTTTAAAAAATAATTTTTTTTACAATAATGGTAGATCGTTCAGATATAAGGTCACACAAAAATTTTATTCAAAATCGTAGGAGCCGTTTTTGAGAAAAATGAGATTTTCAATATCGGTTTTTAAACATTTGTATGGGAGGTACCGTTATTTTTGGTTATAAGAATAATTTTCGTTTAAAATCTGTTAGATAATGTTAAAAAACTGCTGGGTTTCAAGTTTAATAAAAATTGACCAAGTCGTTTTCTAATTATTAAGTTCTCAAAAAAAAAAATTTTGAAACTTTTTTTTAAATATCCAAAAAAAATTTTTTGAAAATTTTGATATTCAAAACTTTTAAAAATTTTTCAAACATTCTCCATAAAAAAATTAATCAATATCAGTTGAACTGTTTTGAGAAAATCGAAAATCAAAAAAATGGTTCTATGGGGGTGCCATTTTTAACCATTTTTCGAAAAGTTTTTTTTTTGTAAAATGTTTGCCTTGTTGTACAAAAAATTACTTAATTTTTAAAAAGAAAAAGTTGTGGGCACGTTTTTGAGAAAAATAAGATTTTCATTTTTTTGGTAAAAAAAATTTGTATGGCAGCTGTACCTACTGTTATTTTTGGTCTCAAAAAAAATGAAAAAAACTTGTGGGGGAAATGCCCAAAAAACGCATAGGTATACCAACTTTGAAGAAAATCCTCTGACTCGTTTAGGCTGCAGCCGAAAGGACAGACAGAAAGACAGACAGACGGACAGAATTGCGAGATCCACTTTTTTCTTCGTTATGTCAACTTTGATAAAAATCCCGAGTTCGATTTTTTTACGAATCCATAACAATTGTCATGTATGTAATACCTATATATCGCAAGTAAAAAGGGATATACATAATTCATGCGCACTCCATCCCTTTTCCTTTACGTTCTCGGTTCAACCCTCGCCCAAAGAATCGAAAAACTATTTTTGTAGTTTTCTTATAGTGTCAAATTATAATATAAAATTCAATTTTTCGTAGTACACATCAGTTGTAGGCTTTTTTCAGAAGTCCTTAAATGATGACGTCATGTTAAAAATGTCGTAAAAAGTCGATCCATCAAAAATTGATCCAGGATTACAAAATTCATGGAAACGATACCCCTGCACTCGACCCATAATTCCAAAGGCTGAATTTTTAATTAATTCGTACCCCGTCTCCTTTCCTACTCGTGAACCCCTCACCCAAAATATGGAAAAAAGATATTTTTATATTTGGGGAATCATAAAAGCTGCATATCTTGTGTCAAATTAATGTCAATCACAATTTTTCCGTAATGCACAACAGCTGCAGCCTTATTCCATGTGTCCTTTATTGATGACGTCATATCAGTTCTTGTTCTCTTTACAGACAGTTCTATACTCTCGCTTTCTATAAATTTTTCTTTTTTTCATAACGGAAGTCCAATGTTCGGAATGTAATTTCTTAACTTCTAAAATTAATTTAATTTTTTTCTAAGAATTTCTATAAGAATTTTTTTTTCAA
This sequence comes from Epistrophe grossulariae, assembly GCA_929447395.1. Lineage (NCBI taxonomy): Eukaryota > Metazoa > Arthropoda > Insecta > Diptera > Syrphidae > Epistrophe > Epistrophe grossulariae. Next base: position 18,950,417 of record OV839566.1, on the reverse strand, counting down.
TGAAACATACAAAATTTTACTGAAAATATGTTTCAGGTAGGTATTCGGGTTTTGCACTTTAGCAAAGTTTCGCTTAAGCGGAGTGTTTTATAAGTAATTGGTCGACAAAATATATATTTGGGGATGAAAGAAGTGTTTCAAATAAGCGGGTTTTTCTCTCAAGCGGGTCCCCTTAAGCAGGTTTTACTCTATGATATTTACTATCTTCTGCTTCTTAATAGTTAATAACAGTTAGAAAACTACTTAATAGTTAAAATAATATTGCATTTCAAAATTCAAAATAATTTTTCTTAAACAAAAAAAATATTTGTTTAGTACTTTTGACTTTTCTAAAATGTTTTTTTTGTAGTTTTTAACCACAAAAGTAAGTTTGTGCGATTCAGTCATGGATATTTTTTGATTTAATGTTTGTTAGTTAATCACCATAGGTTTCCCAAAAAAAAATAAAAAAAATAAACAATAACAAACACTCATGATGTAAAACCCACTATAACGATAAAACAATCTAAAAATATGCTCTTTAAATAAAATGTTCATAAAAAAAGGTTAAAGCAGCAAAAAAAAAATACATTAAAATAAATAAAGTTTAGCTAATTATATTCAACCTAGCCTATATACATTATATACAATTTGACTTCTGGAATTATCGCTTAGATTTGAAATCAGTTAATTGAGCTTAAGAGAATAAGAAGCGATTAATATTCTCCCCATGGGCAATGTCGTACTTAACCTGAATTATTAATTTTCGAAATTGCTTCTATTAATAATTGATGATTCTTAAGTAAAAGTTTTGACTTTTAATAATAATTATTGTCGAATGAAGTTTACATAGCTAAAGTTTTCTCACCAAAAAACCCTTTCCCTATGAGCCCCAATCCACCCTTTTGCTTTGGAAACAAAGCAAAGCAAACCAAAGCAAAGCAACCACGTTTCGTGTTTCGAATTTTATTTCTCTAAAGACCGAAGTCATAATCAGAGAAGTAATGGGGACTGATATTTTTTTTTGTATTTGTTTTTTTGTTTTAGTGCGAGTATTCCTAATTAATAAGCAGATTTAAAAGTTCACTTATAGAGAAGTTTACAATAACCTTACAAATCTGAAACAATGAAAAGTGAACCTCACCTCATTTTTTCTGCTCACAATTCAAGCAACAGTCCGATATTCGTCGTTTTGATGAAGATAATTTAAAGGTCTACAGTTGCGTCGAAGGGATTATTGTGAAAGGAAGTACTGCCGCACAAAAGTTACCAAGGTTTTCGGCCATGTACTTTACGACGACGGTAAGTTACGTATATACTCTAATATACCTACCTTACATGGTAGCTGATGCTAATGATGAAGAACCGTTAAACTTTTGAGCTTATTCTGTGAAAATTTATGCAAAAAGTTCGAGAAGTTCGTAGAGTATTCAACCTTAATCGTCATTAATAAGCAACCGAAGAACAACCAGCTAAACAATAAAACAGCAGCAGTAGCTGTCGTAGTTCGTCATTTCACCAATAGAGTGAGGGGTAAAGAGACTACATACACCTCCAATATAGTCAAAGTTGAAGGCGATGCTGTGGCTGTGCCTGCGTGCTTATGCCTGTGCCTGTCCCCCGCCGCGCGCCGTGAAAAAAAGTTTTCTTGAATACGAAAGTTATTATTACTCCACTGGTGAGTTTTCTTGATGCTAATAATAATTTTCCCATTTCCTGTTTCTGGAGAAAAAGAAATTGAAATTCGTCCTGCCAGTTGTTGTTTTGGGCGTTTGTTTTAGCCATGCGGTCGCTCGTCTGAGTCCTTATTTCTTCCTAGGCCAGTTGTCGGTTTGATATTCTGGCAAAGTAGTTTTGAATAATCCCCATGATGACTTAGTGTGGCTCTACCCAAGATTTAACTTTAGCTGGTGCAGACTTGTGTATATAGCTGTGTATGTGTATATGTATTTTAGCTAGCTCTATGGTTGCTGAGTGAATAAACCCCTTCAAGATTTCTTGTAATGCTTAATGACAGTGGTTGGTAGTTTTGCTGTCATCTAGAATCTAATCAAAATTCATTTGAGAAACATGGGTTTTCTTAAGAATTATTTTCCAGTGTCAGTCGTCCTTGTCAGTACTTTGGAGCAGGCTATACACAACAAAGCATGGTTTTTATTATTTAAGGAATAGAATTTCATAATTCTTAATCTTTCTTCTTTTTTTTTTATTGAATTTGGATGTTGGTTATACGATTATTGTTTTCTTATGAATTACTTTTTGTTGTTTTGAAAAAGGATTTTTCTGAAAGCAGTGAACCGGTTTTTTAATGTATAGGTATTCATTAAAACCGTTAAATAAAATCTTAATTCCTGCAGACGACTTTTAAGATTTTAGTTCTACCTTTTGATAGTAAATTGTCATCTAAACGGCTTATCTGATTTTATCAATTTTTTTAAACAGCTGAAAGCTCTCTTTACATTTATAATACCAAAACGACCTTATGGTAGGTATATAGCCTCTTTTTTTGGGAAGCCTTTACTGGTTAGCTGATATGCCGGTGTGAAGTTATTTAAATGTCCTGCGTTCGGTTGGTTTTTCACACTCTCTCATTCTTTGGGGTTATAGGAATATTTTAAAACCTTGGATATTTTTATCAGCCAAACAAATAAATAAAACGAAATATGTACATAGGTAATTAAATGTACGAAAACCTATGCGTCGTGATGGGTAAATTTTGATCGAACACAAAAAAGAAGAGGTAATTAACGATCTCTCAAAAATTGGACGCATTCAATGGTAATTACAACATGGCAGCAATACAAAGTGCAATACCATACAACGGTTTTTCTCAGCGATATGGTTGGATACGGTTCAATAAAATGGGAATTGAAAATCACGTATTTTCGGAAAAAAAAAGATTCAAAAGTGAAGGCTTACTGATTTAAAAAATTGGGCAAGGTGCCAAATGAAGATGAATTTTTCCTTCTGAGTTTTTTGGACCACCTTTATAGCCATTAACTTCTGAACTTGCTCAAATATACCCAAAAATTATACCAAAAATTTATTGAGCCTCCCTCACTTGAAACCAAAATGAAAACGAAGTACGCCAGTGGCGTAATGGTATAGCGCGTACGACTTTTACGCCGTAAGTATTGGGTTTAATGCCCAGCCTATATGCCACATAAATGTTTTTCACGGGTTACTGCCTCTTATGGGAAATTGAGAAATTATTCAAGAGTATCTCTTGTCATGAAAAAGTGCTTCTCACCATTTGCCAGAAAACTGTAGTTCCCCTCCATTCCTGCCAATACGCACACAGGAATGGTTGAGAGTTATACGTTACATATGACTTTGGGAAATCATCTTAAAAAATAATCTTTTTACTTGCGATATATATAGCTAGGTACCTATACTGTTTGGCAAGTTACGTATATGCATTCCTAAACACAATTGAATTTGAGATTTTGATCCAATTTGACATTACGATGATAGCGAAGTCGAAAAAAGCTGGTCTCGCAATTTTGTCTGCCTGTCTGTCCTGTCCTTTCGGTTGCAGCTTAAACATGTGGGTCTTTTAACTGTTAGATATCTAACCTTTTTTGGGAATTCCCCCACATTTTTTTTAATTTTTCTTATGACCAAAAACAAGAAACACTGGCCAGCAGTGGCGGATCCACGGGGGGGGGGTCCGGACCCCCCCCCATGAGCCTTTAAACCAAATATTTTTATATTAATTTATTTATTTATTAAATATTTATTTCTCTTTGACCTATATTTGGTCTACGTTTAACCTACTTAATTCCAGAAAGCCCATCTTTTTATAAAATTTCTATTAAAAATTTCTTTAAGTGCGTAATGATTAGATATACATCAAATGAATCTTATTGGAAATAGGGATATACATGCTTACATTAGATTGTGACTGCATAATAGTTTTATGAAGGAAACTTAGTTCAAGGGCTTAAGGTATGTTATTGTGCTGCGATGTGCCGTAAATATTTTTAAAAACTTCACAAATTTGAAAATTTTTAAGATTAAATTTTTCCAAAGTTAAGTTTTTCTAAAGTGGTACAACCGACGAGATAAAAAAAATCGCATACTATTTGTAACTTTGCGAAGGAACTTAGCGTGAAATTAGCACCATCATTTTCGATTTTCAAACAAAAAAGTTGTGCTGTAGGTATTGTAATCAACTTGTGTTGTCATTTGCCGTATATATTTTTTTTTAAATTCGCAAAGTCGCAAATTTTAGGGATGAGTTTTTTTTGCAAAATTACGATTTTCAAAAAATCAAAGTTGTGCTGTATTTTGCTCAAAAAACGATTCGTATATTTACAGCTTTTATGGCCAAAAATAAATATTGCGAAGCATGAGGTTAGCACCGCCATTTTCGATTTTCAAAAATAAAGTTGCACTGTATTGTGCTCAACTTGTGCTGCCATTGCGCCGTAAATATTTTTTTAAATTCGCAAATTAGAAATTTTTTTTTTCAAAATTACGAAGTTAATAAGTTATATATGTACATCATGCGCTGTTTTAAGCTCAGTTTGTGCTTGCTTGTGTTTTTTTTTCTGAAAATAGAAATTGGCGGTGCTAACTTCACGCACATAAATAATGTAGCACAAATCGCACACAAGTTTTACTTGCCTTTAAGTTTTCTATTTGTAGTTGGACCCCCCCCCATGACCAAATCCTGGATCCGCCACTGCTGGCCAGTTGTCTCAAAAAAGTGCCAACATCGTAAAAAAATATTCAATAATTTTTGTTTAATTCTGAAACACCATGGGCCCTATACCAATAATCAAATTTAGTGACGACTTAAATATTTCAGTAAAATGGACCATAATAGAATGGGCTCTAGGTAATAAACCATAATATAGTATGACCTTAATATTCAAGTGGACTCTTAATAATGAATCATATACGGAATGGACTTCAAAAAATTAAACATTCCATGAATGGTACATTATTTGGGATCACCAGAATTAAGGTTAATTTTACTGAAATATTTAAGTCGTCGCTAAATTTGATTTGGTAAGGCCCCATGTATCGATATTTTTTTGAAACTCACCAGCTTGATAGCCTTAAAAATTTTCTTTAAAGCCGATTATACAGTTCTTTTGAACATACAAACATAAAGTGGTAAGAATTTTTTTTTTCGGAACAAAACAAATCTGAATTGAAATAAAAAAATTGTATTCGAATTGTCCTCTTTTTTCCACAAAAAAATAATGGCACTGACATTGTGTCGCGCAAAAAATATTCGTGGTGAGTATAAAATGTTTTCTCAGGGTTGGATCACATCTCGATAAAAAAAAAAAATTAAACGTCAATTTTTTTTTGCGCAAAAATCTCTCCCATAAGAAATGCATGTAGTTTTTTTTTTGTCGAGGAACTGTATACTCGGCTTAAATAAAAAAAAAATTGTTACGATATCCGAATTTCCGAAAAATGCTTATAAATAATTTTTTTATCTTCGATTTTCTCAAAAACGGTTCAACTGATTTTGCGATTTATTTTTTATGATGTTAAGTTCTGATTTCAAATTTTTTTTTTGGAATATTTAAAAAAAATTTCAAATTTTTTTTTTGACAACTTAACAACTTTGGCGTCCAGCAGTTTCTTAAGATTATCTAGATTTGAAATAAAATTTTAAGTGAACTAATATCAGTAAGATGTCCAATATTATTTAGAAAAAATGTATCTATCGATCGAAAATAGTACCTCTCATAGAACCGATTTTCTTTGGTTTTCGAATTTCTACTTATCTGGCCGATTTTAATGAAATTTTGCACACAGGACCTTGTTACAAAATTGAATAATATTGCATATTTCCGAAATAACTATTTTTTTTTTTTAAATTCGATATTTTTAAATTGTGTATATGATTTTTTTTCAAAATTAATTTTTTACCTCCCCGTTATTAAATGCTGAAAAACTGTGTACCAATTTTTCTTCCTAAAAATTTTTACAAAATTTTAAATATAAAAATATTTTTTTTTATAAAACCGCTCCACTGATTTTCAATTTTTTTTTTTTTTTCTTCATAAATTGAGAAATCAGATGGTGGACATCAGGTTGGTGTAAAATTAACTTCAGAGGTTGTATAATCTGATGAATAGATCTGTGAAAACTACATAATTTAGACTTTATAAAACCACAAGAGCAAGTTCCTGCGACCCAGTAGTGCATTTTATTTATGGAATAGTAGTAAGTAGTGGAAAAGGAGTTCTTCTATTATAATCCATATTCTTTATTTCATTCATTCTTACAGGGAATTTTTCATCATTTCAGCATTTTAAAAAATGGAAATAAAATGGAATAAAATATCCAAAAATTTTATAGGAGCAGGGACACAAGGCCCAGGAACATAAAGTCCAAATTTTATTTTTGGGGCTTATGTCCCATTTGAGTGGTACTTAAGGCTCAAATTTAATTTGGGCTTTATGTTCCACTCAAGTTGGACATGAGCCCCAAAAATAAAATATGGGCTTTATGTTCCTGGGCCTTATGTCCCTGCGCAAATTTCATATACAAAAATGTAGCAGACTGAGATTGCAAGCCATCTGTTGGCGAACCCACCATTTTCGTTAGGGACAAATGTAGCCGATTGTAAATCTCATAGTGCTTTTTATTTCTTATAGAATCAATCAAGCGCATTTATTAGATTTTTTACTATTTAGACACTGCCTTGATAATCCTTGATACGTAGTTGGAAATATGCTTTATTTGATTAAATAAAATGTTACATTAGCCAAGGTTTAGACGAAATGAGTCCGTTGTCTAAGTTAGACAATTATCAATATCAAATAACTTGAACAATGGACAGCTGTCCAAAGTTAGACAACGTTTAAATAATACGACCGAATACTTTCTCCTTCCTATACAAAATAGAATGTCCACCCCTGAAAATATGCAATTTTGGATTTTTACAATTTTCTGACTTTTCCAGTCGAAATTTTCAATTTCCGACTCTACAGTGTGCTTACCTAATTCAATATGAACCCAACAACAAAATCCCCGTGCAAATCGGATGTGTTTAGTCGGATGTGTTTATGCACGTACATATAAAATTTTGGTTTTACACCTGATTTCAATGGCTGTTTTTTTTTTTTAACTTGAAACTAATTTGCAACAAAAAAAAACGAATATTTTCTATTGCACCTTTATAGCACCTTTAAAAACATGTGCAGTGCCTTTCATTCTTTTAAATTTCACAACAGCTGTGTTTTATTGAACACTGCACATGTGACACCCAAGACGCGAGAATCATGCTTGTTTTGTTTAAGTTCATCCATATACACGTTTCTTTTTTCATAGTAAAACAACAACAGCTGCGAGAATAATTTTCCCAGAGAATTTTAGAAATTTGTCGTTTATAGTTCCGATTTCTTCATGTTAAAAGTTTTTGTTTTTTCTGCACATCAAGTCACTGAATATTATGAAATAATATAAAACCTATCTCATGGATAAATTATATTTGAAAAAATAAGTAGGTTTAATTTAATAATAAAAATGCAGACTAAAAAATGCATGATCTAATGAAAAAACTTCTCGTAAGCAATTGTTTTATTTTCAAACATTTTTTTTTCTTGTCTTCCAGTTTTCAAAAAAAAAAAAAACAAATTGTTTAAATAAAAAAACGTACCATATTGCTATATCATCTCTCAATGTACAGTTGTAGATACCCAGCATGTCTGCCTCTCATTTCGATTCTTCACTCATGGCACGAGATTATCATCGACAGAGACGTACCTATAGATACGGGCTGTGAGTGCAATAAAAACATAAATATACAATTTAACTTAACAAAAAACATAGTCCATGAAATAAAAGTTTTTATTTCTCCCAAGTCCCAACACATCATACTCCCCTCCCACCTCCCCCCCACCAATCTAAACCCAAAGACAAGTGTATTCTACATTTTGCATTTTTTAAGAGAAACATAAAGACACAAAAAAAAAACATGAATGTTGAAAAGTAGAAAAACAAGAAAAAAAAATTAATCAACTATACAACTCCTCGTCCTCGCTCCTTAAATGTTTTCTTGGAAGGTATTTATTTGTTAGGGCAGCATCTAGAATATTGTTGTAGCTTAAAAGTGAAATGAAATGAGCACAAAGAAAATACCATTGAGGCACATAGTTAAAAATTTAAAATCAGAAAAAAATAAATTTCGACAACAACAACAAAAATAACAACAAAAAAAGGTTTCTTTTTCTTGTATCCTTGGAGATGTCTTTTGCAGCAACATAACAGTAAAAGAAGTTGTTTTCTATTAAAAAGGATATAGAAGGAGTAGTAGGGATTAGAGGGTTCTGGCCAACCGCTATAGCGGCTCTATGGCGGCTTTAGCGGCTCAGCGCCCTGGCGGCTCATTATTTTAGTGGTCTAGCGGCTTGGCGGCTCAGAGGCAGTGGCCTAGCGGCTTGGCGGCTCAGAGGCTTGGCGGCTCATCGTTTTTGGCGACCTAGCGGCTCGGCGGCTCAGCAGCTCAGCGGCTCAGTGCGGCTCAGGAGCTGAGCGGCCCAGAGAACACACGTTTAGAACGCGAAAATCACGTTCAGAACGCAAAATTCACGTTTAAAACGCAAAATTCACGTTTAGAACGCAAAAAATTACGTTCAAAACGCAAAAACATCACGTTTAGAACGCAAAAAATCACGTTCCGAACGTAAAATTCACGCTTGGAACGCAAAAAATCACGTTCAGAACGTAAAATTCACGTTTAAAACGCAAAAAATCACGTTCAGAACGTAAAATTCACGTTTAGAACGCAAAACAATCACGTTCAAAACGCAAAAACATCACGATTAGAACGCAAAAAATCACGTTCAGAACGCAAAGTTTACGTTTAGAACCCAAAATTCACGATTAGATTACTACGTTCAAAAACCGTTTGAGAAAAGCGGCTCAAGGAATCCTTCAATAAAAAGACATTGGTAGTTTTTTTTATATATTTTTCTTTATTCAATCTAGTTTACATTTCCATTTCAGATCCTATTTTATAATGACCCCACGCCAGTGTATTAATATTATTGCTACATATAAATCTTTTATCATCGGAACAACTTAGACTTAATTTGTTTATGCATTCTGTATATATAGTGTGTTGTTTAGATCTAAAATTCAGCATTTTACTATAGAAATTTTTTTTGTGTAGCAAACAGTCTCTATAATTTTGTAGAGTTAACTTTTTTACAGCTGCTGATTTAACACCCTTAGCTTTTTTTATCAGAGCGGAATCTTCTATGTCTATGCTATACATTTTTGCTCTTAAACCTATAAATTCCTTCATTATTTTTCCATTATTCTCATCTTTCATAAATCCTAATTTTTTTATATTGAGCCTAGCAATACCATACGGGTTATTGGCGGGGTAGTCAGAAGTATCAAATTTATCCGCAATATCATTTTTTATATCATTATAAAAATCATCTGTTCTAATTTTATAAATAAATGAATCGGTATCCATATAAGCTAGATGCAGGTTATCAGTAAATTTAGGTTTCATGTAAGTGTAATGAAAGTCATACATTTTATACTTTGAAATTTCTAAAATGCAAAACCCTAAGTATACAGGCTTATTATAAACAGTATAAATTCGATTTAACTGAACAGCAGCCATGGTTTCGGTAAATTCTAATATGCTGTGAAAATAAGGTTTAGCGATAAGAGCGCGACTACCGAGGTGTCTCCCATTACTTTCTACTGAATCCACAATTCGAACATCTTTTCGTTTGTCAACATTCTCCATAGTTTTTCCGAATACAGCATTATTGCAAAGTTTGCGCTGATCTTTCTCAAACTTTGTGGTGGCTTTTTTTCTAAGCTCATTGTTTAAATCAATGTATTTTTTCAACCATGGAGATTGTTTGAATTGCATCATTCTATGAATTTTCTTAAGCACCAAACCATTATCGAGACACTGAATTAAAGTTTTATAGTGAATAATATAATTTATTTTATTTCTTAAATCGGCAATTAATTTTTTCTGTGTTTTGCCAGACAATAATATGTTTGAGGGGCAGAATGGAAGATCATTATGATCATTATGTATTTCTTTAGGATACTCGAGATCAACTTCTAAAACATACCCAATGTTTATATTTGAAATTAACCATTCTTTAATTCCATCTAAATTAGTTGGGGGTTCAATCCATTCAAAACCTGAATGTGGAAGGTAGTCAGACATAGCCCAACCATATAGGTTATTAGCATCCAAGTACATTAAATAATCGGAAGGTTTATTTGAATCATAATCATCCATATATTTATTATTTGCCTCACAATGTCTTAAGCTACACTGTGTCAAACCTCCTCTTATCCCCTTGGCGAAAAAGTTGTACATATTAATATCCGTCAAAAGTTCAAGCTTGACTTCTGTTTTTTTCAACATGGCATCCCACGAAAAACCTGGTAGTGTATAGTAGTGAGATGGGTCTAAACCATAAATTTCTCTAGAATCAAATCTGAATTTTTCGAAAATATCCGCTAAAATTAAGACATCTGTGATCAAATAGTGTTCCAGATATTGTCTTAAATTTTCACATTTAAAATATAACCAGACTTTTTTAGCATGGTTATAATCCTCTTGGCAACAGTCCTCTTCAAGCAGAGAATTTCTAAATGATGCTATTGTAGGAAGCTGCGTTTCAAATAGTTTTTCTATAGAATCTAGATAATCATAGCAGAAAACACCCTTACGGGTCATAAGTTTAATAGATTCAGCATCTTTAAAAAATGTTGACAGTATTTTAAAATCGTTATTTTCATCAAGTGTTTTTGCTATTTTATCAATACTCGATGGTAAAAATCTGAATGAGTCTAAGAAACGTAATTCTAGAAACTCCCCTTGTTCCCTATTAACTAATATTTTTTTTGATATAGATATATATTTTTCTTTGTTGAGAGGGATAATATTTATATCCCCTTTGATATTGCTCAGCTCTTTTATGAATAGATGAGAATCATATCCAGTTAAGTTATGGAAAAAAATGGGTATGAATTTAGGTACCTTATAGTTTAAGTTACAATTTGAGTGTGCTGCTCCTCTGAATTTTCCAGTTAAGTGATCATGATCTCGTACTTTTACACTACCCCACACATGTTTGTTACAAATATGACAGAATGTTTCTTCCTGATACTTTTTTTCATCATCGGGTGTCATAATCATGCTGATCTTCCTACTTAAATGCTGTTTATGAATTCGCATGCAGTCCTCATACAAGTTTGTTATAAAAACTTTGGTACAATCTTCACCTATAAAATAAATAAGATTATTATAATAACCTATAAATATTGCAATATGAAATAAAATTAACAAACCTGTGTATTTGTATAGTTTATTTAGAGATGGATCAAATGAACATTTGATAAAGTAAGAAACGGCTATCGGGACATGTTTTTTAATCGATGTAGTTGACGAATTTGAGGGATCTGGTTGACAGCTTATAATATTCACCAGCATGCATTCAAAATCTGCATATATGGTGAAGGGTACTTCAAGCGATCTCGATTGGTGTTCAAACTCCAGAATATTATTGGATTCATTTGGAAGGGTTGTGACAATTCTGTTGCATTCAGTTTCATGCTTCTCAAATCCTTTATCCGTGTTAAACGTCTGCAAACATAAATTACACATTCTTACTGCTCGCTTACCATGATTCATTTGACCCCCTATTAATCTGGACATATTTTTTATCCAAACATAATGATTGTAAGCTTCTTTTTGTATGAGCAGCAAATTTATATGTTGTTCTCTCATGCGTTTACCCTTAGAACTATAGTAAGGACCCACAACTCTATGATTTTCTCCAGATCCATGTTTTTCAACCCCGAAAATATTTACACTTATTGAAGGATTGTGAGTTTCAAAAATCGATATATCTCTGAGTTTTAAGGGGAAAAGTAAATCTGTGAAGTTAACTATAGTTCCATTATTTAAAGTAATCACTTCGTTCTGAATATTTTCAATCTGATAATTGATTGGAAGATGTGCATTTTTAGCTATGGGGTAAAGAGCTGATATAATCGCCCATTTGAAACAGAATTCATCATTATTTTGTACGTTAACGCATGCTTTTTTTAAGTCAATATTTTTTGGTAGGCTCAAATAGCTTGACCCCCTTAAAGGCTTATACTCATTAATATTTATTTCAACATGTTTTATACAAAAAAGTGTCCATCCAGAATCTCTATCCTGAAACTCTTCGCTTTTGATCTCAATACATTTACTAATATTTTCAAATATTTCTTCCAAGTTATCACTTTGGAGAGCTATCTGCATTGGACATTTAAAAGATTTTATATCAGTTTTTTCGCCATCTTCTTCTTGAGCTGCTACATATTTTATAAACTCTGCGAATAGTTCAATACTAAATTTTACACTTCCTTTGGTTTCAATACACTTTTCAATTAATTGTATTATAGAAGTTTTACAATTTTGTAGAAATGCTTTAATATCTATGACCCCTTCATCTATATTTTCTAATGAATAGGTTTCCACTTTACCTCCGAAACATTGTCTTATTTTGTTAAACGGAGTATTAATAACTGGAACTTTGTTTTTTCTCTTATGCTCATTGGTTCTTATGTGATGTGACCATTCAGAAGTACACACATACATTTCGCAACTCTCACATCTACGTTTTTTTGAAATATTTGATGGAGATGATGATGCGTTGCTAGTTTCTTCCAGTATTCTTTTATTATTATACTCATCAATATTTATTTCAATATGTTTTAAACAAAGAAGCGCCCATCCAGAATTTCTATCCTGAAACTCTTCGCTTTTTATCTCAATAGATTTACACATATTTTCAAGTATGTCTTCCAAGTCATCACTAGCGAGAGCTATCTGCATTGGACATTTGAACGATTTTAATTTTATATCAGTTTTTTCAGTATCTTCTTCTTGAACTGGTATATACTTTATAAACTCTGTGAATAGTTCAATGCTAAACTTCACACTTTTTTTAGTTTTAAAAGAGTTTTCAATTAGTTGTATTATATCAGTTTTACAATTTTGCAGAAATGTATGAATATCTATAACACCCTCATCTCTATTTTGTAATGAATAGGTTTCCACTCTACCTTCAAAATACTGCTTTCTCTTATGCTTATTTCTTACCATGTGAGGTGAACATTGAGAAGTACTAACACCCATTTCGAAACTACGTTTTTTCGAGGCATTTGATGGAGTTGAGGAGTCATCCTTAGTTTCATCTTGCATATTAATTATAAGATTGTTATGAGCGTTGTTGATATGCTCTTTTCGGAAGTGTTTCATCATCGAATCCTTTCGCGTATATATTTTTTCACATTGAGGGCATTTTATCTTATCACCATGGAAAGCTTCTACATGCCTCCTAAGAGAACTCAAATATTTAAATTTATCACTACAAACGTTACAAACAAAATTCTCCATTATATTGAATTAAATTAAAAAATTGCAAAATACACACTTTTCGAACAACTTTTTTTTTTTATGTAATATGAGTATCTTTTTCAACAGAATTTTAAGAGATGTTTTTTACTCACGATATGGAATAAGACTATTTAGTAGTTGAGTTGATTACATAACTTTTAATGTTCACAGCTAAACAAATTCTTCCCTCACTAGGAGGAGCTACTCTTACAGAATGGTGTTTTACTCCTGTGTACACTTTTATCGTGACCGACAACAACAAAAATTATCGTGGGGGATGAACCATATTCATCATTCAAACAAAAATGTAACGTATACACACAATTTACTTGTTTGACCATGAAAATTTATGTATACTGAGATTGGGGGATGATCATTTTTATCATTCCTTAATATTATACAAACTACTGCGTGATAAACATTATTATATGTATGTGAAAAGAAAATTTTTACTAGAGTGGGGATTCTTATGTAAAAAAGATATACACACACAAACACACATCCACAATTTACTTCTTTGAACATGAACATTTTGGTATACTGAGAATAGGGGTAGGATCATCATCATTTTTATCATTCCTTAATATTATACAAACAGCTGTTTGATAAACGTTATTATGTGTGCGTGAAAAGAAAATTTTTACTAGGTTGGGGATTCTTCTATAAAAAGGAAATCAATCCTTAAGGATCATCATAGTTGGTTTCGAGAAGTTAGTCAGTCAGCATAATTAATTATTCACCATGTATTTCGATGAAGCAGAATACACTACTTTTACTTTGGACGATTTCGCGGCCTTAGAGGCCAACTCATTAAACCAGAACAGTGGTTACAAGCCCACGAAGAAGCTAAATGAGTTAGAAATGGGTTTCAAATACCACATTTGTGCCTTGAGAAAGGTTACAACACGTTGGGGTGAACGACTTGTAGCAGATCTAGGAGAATATACTGTAAGTTAAAACCCTTTTCTCTTTGGTATATTTTTATATTTATTTAATTTGAATTTTTCTTGCAGGTTTTTCTGCCGACGAGATATGTTAAGTTATCATCAGACAGCATAGGAAACATTGGTGGAGGCGGATATGCCTTTGAAATAATAAGGCAGATTGGATCAACTTTCGAGCTCAATTTCATTAAATTAAAATAATATTGATAACTTTAATTTTTAAGGATATAATTACTTAGAGTATAATAATACTTTTTATATATATGTACACGTAAAAGAAAAAGAAGCAGAAATTAAATTTTTATTAAATCAAATTTATTTCTTTTTTTTATTTTTATATAATTTGGTTTTTTTCAATCCAAGAGTTGTGTTCTGGTGAGAATCCCATCCATTTTACAAAAACTTTATTTCCTCTTGTTTGTAAAACCTTTTCAACTAAAAATACATCTTCGCACTTGGTTTTCATCAGTTCTGCGTCGTAAAATCCACCTTGCACGGGTTTTCCTTCATAGTCTTCGAGAAGATATGTGACAGGTCTTGTTTTTTGGACTTTTCTTATTTTAAAAACCTCAGTAGTCCAATTAGGTGTGTAGCCTTTTTCAAATGCATGTTTATACTTGCTGATTCTCACTTTGTCACCGAGCATAAATTTTTGTTTCATTTCTTCTTCTTTTCTATCTTTGAAAAGCTGCAACAATGTTTTAGAATTTTTCTTGTTTACATCGGCAGGTTTACATTTAATGGTTCGGTGGAAAGAATGATTATAATCATAAAGTAATGTTTTGTAAATATTGATCCACTTGTAACTACCATTGAAACTAAATTCTTTCCACATTTTCTCCTTGAAAGTTCTGTTAAATCTTTCTATAATTGAAGCCTTTAATGGACTGAATGTAGAGTAATGATTAATTTTATATCCTGCCATCAGAGTTTTAAAGTTGATATTGAAAAATTCTTTTCCATCGTCTGTCTGCAAATTTTTTCGGAATTCTAGAAGAATCCAGGAAAATTTTTTCCATTCCTTTCGTAATAGTAATCCCCTTCTTATTTTTCATTGGGATGATCCATGCAAATTTTGAAAAAGTATCAATAACTGTCATTAAATAATTAAACCCTCTGTTTTGATCGCCTATAAGGTATCATTTCAACCAAATCTGCTTGCCACAAGTCATCATAGCCCTTAATGATAACATGACGACGTTTGAAATTTCTACGTGCAACCTTATGTAACTCTTCAACAACCTTTCGCTTACTCATATTTGTTAAGAGTGAATTCAACCAAATAAAAAATAATTCTTTTATATTTTTCATTTATTATTTTAATCTTTTATACAATAACATCAATTTCTTAATTCTAACCAAACGGTTTTCTACCATATAACAGGCGCAAGTATCAGGCCCCTCTTTGCATTGGTTTGATGCCCAGCAACAATTAGAGTAATGATGACCATGAATGGATTTAATGTAGGAAGAGTTATGAAACCTTTTAAGGAAGGAAATACAATTTATAAACTCCTCGTGATGTTCATCTAATATTTCTTGATGATTTGTTTTTAAAAAGTCAGAAATGTTTTTTTAATATTATTTCCGAGTCCATTGAAAAGGTGTTGTTGATCAGGCTGCTGAATGTTAACTAACAAATATATTTTTTGTATTATATGTAAAATGAGAAATATTTATAACACAAACATTATGATATACCTATGTAAGACTGTAAAATTATTGAATAGTCTTATCATTAACAATTTTATCTTCTATTTTTTCAAAGGATGGCGGGAACATTTTTCTCTCTTCTATTACATCCACAATTCTGTTTTTGATCTGATCATCAAGGTACTTTTTTACAATTGCATCCATATAATTTTTAGGATTATGAATTTCTATAATATTGTTTATTTGATCATCAACGTATTCTTTAGAAGCAGCTTGGTGAGGATGTTCAGGTCTACCAATATTACTTAAGTGTCTATTTTCCATGTTGTAATCACCTGATGGTAGGAGTTTAAATCCTAAACCTGGAGGACCTGTAGCACCTTTACTTTTTAAAGATAACTTTGAATTTCTACCGAACTTGTCAACACTCATTTCTTGTTTGAACAGGTTTTAGCTTTGAATGATATTAATATATGATGTTTGATTCCTTTAATTCTTCAATTATAGAGTTGATTTCATTTTGGTGGTTATTATTCCCGGCATTTTTGGATGCTAATAAAAGTTTAAGTCTATTAACTAGTTCATTGGGATCATTCCAGTATACATATTCAATATTTTTGTTTGTATATTTCATTTCTCCAATTTCGGAATAAGATTTTCCTGTTTTTTTACCAGCAATAAGCTTCTTAATAATGCTCGTATACTTCATCCCTCTATTACTATTGATCCGAAAAGTATCATCATGATTCCGCATATGCAAACTAGTTTTTTGCAAAATCTTCCCATATTGCTCCAAATCATCATCAGTATATTTCTGCCTACGAGGCTGCTTCTTTACAATTAACTCGATTAGACCAGGAGTTCTGATAAAATTTTCATCATCAATTTTAATCACATCATCATTCATCCAAAAGCTAGATTTACCAATTTTAGTCGTTCGTGTATTGGCGTCAAAATATGGGCCGAAGACTGTATCACGATTTGATTCAGATAATAGTTTTTTAGTGAAAGATGTATCTGTAGTGATGTCAGATCTATTGAAATTGTTTGGAGTACTAAACACCAACCCATTATCTCCGCTATCTAATTCATGTATTGGTGAGTCCAAAATTTCATCATCCTCTGCTTCTTCTTCTTTATTGGATTTTTTAAAACTGAGTCTACGACGTTTATTTGTATTCGTTTTAATTTCATCTTCATAAGATCTTTGATTTCTTTCTCTTTCAGCATTTTCAACCAACTTTTTTAATGGTTCAATAATAGGTTTATAATTTTCCTTCAACTCAGTATCTCTTATTATTTCACCAGTTTTCAGTTGTAAGTATTTATTTTTTAAAATTTTTTTTGTTTTAATAAGATCATTCAGGATAGTTTCATTCATTTTTTGTTTGTTTATTGTTTGAAAGCAGAGTCAATATTAAGTTTCCTCAAACAGAGTTCCACTTAGAATGGATTGCGCTTCATTTATAAATGTGTATTTATAGTAAAACTATTTCGCGGAAACCGATCTTATATCGACCGTTTTCGATGCTACTTTCTTTGTCTATTACTAGAAAACCATAATTATCAACCCAGCAATGAAAGCAAAGCTCTTTAAATTGGTTAAATGTCATATCTGAGTTTATGTGGTCGTTGTAAACATGTTTTTAAATTCATTTCATCTTGTTTGAAAAGAATGATAAAAATTAGCATTATCTCGAATCAAATGTTTTGGAATATGTGTATAGGATTGACATAAATAAAAACTATCAACACCATTGTGACGACCCATACAAAAATAATCTCTTATATTGTTTTGTTTTTGACATGCAACATCATCGAATATAAACACGGAATTACTTTTAGCATCTGTAGGTGGCATTATAGCACTATTGTCCGAGAATTCATTGTATTCCATTCCTTCCACTGACGTAATAGCCTTTTTTAAATACATATATTTTGGTTGATGCAATGATTTGGAATATATGTAGATATTTTCAAACTTTAACCCATTGGGGTCAAGAAGAATGCTTAGCATTACATTAGTTTTCCCGCAGTTTGAAGGGCCAACGATTATTCCTCTAATACTATTTGGGAATAATGACCCATGTTTCTTTTTAATGTTAACATCAGAATCAAAGTTTTGTACTTTAATAACTTGTGACTGTTTGATAAACCTCATATTGATGACTGACTTAATTTATAATAAAACATTTCATTTATATATTCTTGCATTCATAAATGATTGACGCTTCACCCAAGTAGGGAGTAACGTATAAATATGATTGAGCATAACATAAAAACCAACAGTAGTAAAAAATCTTTTTAAAGGATCAGGACTTATAAATACTATTATTGATAAACTACCATTTGAACTACACTTACCTTCTTATAATTACTGTGGACCTGGAACAAAACTAGAAGAACGTTTAAAAAGAGGGGATAAAGGTATTAATCAACTAGACGAAGAGTGTCGTTTGCATGATATTGCATATTCTAAAAGTAGTTTGTTAACCGATCGCCATAAAGCTGATAAGATTCTGACAGAACAAGCTTGGAAAAGATTTAAATCAAAAGAATCATCAGTCCCTGAAAAATTAAGCAGTCTATTAGTCACCAATATGATGAAAGCTAAGACAAAATTTGGAATGGGTGCTAAAAAAAATACTGCGAAGAAAACCTGTAAGAAAAACTTGTTTAAAAAGGCCATAAATGAAGCAAGAAATGCTATTAGAAACAATATTAACTGTTGCGGCACAACATCTATGGCTAGTATTGCTTTAAAAGCTGCAAGAAATGTTATTAAAAACAAGAAGAAAAATAGTATTAAAACACCAAGAATAATCCCACTGCCAAAAACTGGTGGTTTTCTTCCATTTGTTGCTCCTATTCTCGCAGGGTTATCAGCTATTGGAACTCTAACGGGGGGAGCAGCTGGTATTGTAAAAACCCTCAATGCTGCAAGCGCTGCTAAAAAACAGTTGGAAGAAAACATGCGACATAACAGGGCTATAGAAGCAGTTGCAATTAAAGGAAACGGATTATATTTGCAGCCATATAGAAATGGCCTGGGTCTTTTTATTAACAATCCTATCACAAAAAACTAATAGACCTGCTGCCCAACCAACCATTATCCAACTATGATATCCAACGCTTTGGCAAAAAACATATACCACATTTTAGAGGGGTTTTTATGAGAAACTCGTTAC
>OV839566.1:18842592-18931042 GCA_929447395.1 Epistrophe grossulariae | reverse complement strand
CGTTCTGAATATTTTCAATCTGATAATTGATTGGAAGATGTGCATTTTTAGCTATGGGGTAAAGAGCTGATATAATCGCCCATTTGAAACAGAATTCATCATTATTTTGTACGTTAACGCATGCTTTTTTTAAGTCAATATTTTTTGGTAGGCTCAAATAGCTTGACCCCCTTAAAGGCTTATACTCATTAATATTTATTTCAACATGTTTTATACAAAAAAGTGTCCATCCAGAATCTCTATCCTGAAACTCTTCGCTTTTGATCTCAATACATTTACTAATATTTTCAAATATTTCTTCCAAGTTATCACTTTGGAGAGCTATCTGCATTGGACATTTAAAAGATTTTATATCAGTTTTTTCGCCATCTTCTTCTTGAGCTGCTACATATTTTATAAACTCTGCGAATAGTTCAATACTAAATTTTACACTTCCTTTGGTTTCAATACACTTTTCAATTAATTGTATTATAGAAGTTTTACAATTTTGTAGAAATGCTTTAATATCTATGACCCCTTCATCTATATTTTCTAATGAATAGGTTTCCACTTTACCTCCGAAACACTGTCTTATTTTGTTAAACGGAGTATTAATAACTGGAACTTTGTTTTTTCTCTTATGCTCATTGGTTCTTATGTGATGTGACCATTCAGAAGTACACACATACATTTCGCAACTCTCACATCTACGTTTTTTTGAAATATTTGATGGAGATGATGATGCGTTGCTAGTTTCTTCCAGTATTCTTTTATTATTATACCCATCAATATTTATTTCAATATGTTTTAAACAAAGAAGCGCCCATCCAGAATTTCTATCCTGAAACTCTTCGCTTTTTATCTCAATAAATTTACACATATTTTCAAGTATGTCTTCCAAGTCATCACTAGCGAGAGCTATCTGCATTGGACATTTGAACGATTTTAATTTTATATCAGTTTTTTCAGTATCTTCTTCTTGAACTGGTATATACTTTATAAACTCTGTGAAACTTCACACTTTTTTTAGTTTTAAAAGAGTTTTCAATTAGTTGTATTATATCAGTTTTACAATTTTGCAGAAATGTATGAATATCTATAACACCCTCATCTCTATTTTGTAATGAATAGGTTTCCACTCTACCTTCAAAACACTGCTTTCTCTTATGCTTATTTTTTACCATGTGAGGTAAACATTGAGAAGTACTAACACCCATTTCGAAACTACGTTTTTTCGAGGCATTTGATGGAGTTGAGGAGTCATCCTTAGTTTCATCTTGCATATTAATTATAAGATTGTTATGAGCGTTGTTGATATGCTCTTTTCGGAAGTGTTTCATCATCGAATCCTTTCGCGTATATATTTTTTCACATTGAGGGCATTTTATCTTATCACCATGGACAGCTTCTACATGCCTCCTTAGAGAACTCGAATATTTAAATTTATCACTACAAACGTTATAAACAAAATTCTCCATTATATTGAATTAAATTAAAAAATTGCAAAATACACACTTTTCGAACAACTTTTTTTTTTTTTTATGTAATATGAGTATCTTTTTCAACAGAATTTTAAGATATGTTTTTTACTCACGATATGGAATAAGACTATTTAGTAGTTGAGTTGATTACATAACTTTTAATGTTCACAGCTAAACAAATTCTTCCCTCACTAGGAGGAGCTACTCTTACAGAATGGTGTTTTACTCCTGTGTACACTTTTATCGTGACGGACAACAACAAAAATTATCGTGGGGGATGAACCATATTCATCATTCAAACAAAAATGTAACGTATACACACAATTTACTTGTTTGACCATTAAAATTTATGTATACTGAGATTGGGGGATGATCATTTTTATCATTCCTTAATATTATACAAACTACTGCGTGATAAACATTATTATATGTATGTGAAAAGAAAATTTTTTACTAGAGTGGGGATTCTTATATAAAAAAGATATACACACACAAACACACATCCACAATTTACTTCTTTGAACATGAACATTTTGGTATACTGAGAATAGGGGTAGGATCATCATCATTTTTATCATTCCTTAATATTATACAAACAGCTGTTTGATAAACGTTATTATGTGTGCGTGAAAAGAAAATTTTTACTAGGTTGGGGATTCTTCTATAAAAAGGAAATCAATCCTTTAGGATCATCATAGTTGGTTTCGAGAAGTTAGTCAGTCAGCATAATTAATTATTCACCATGTATTTCGATGAAGCAGAATACACTACTTTTACTTTGGACGATTTCGCGGCCTTAGAGGCCAACTCATTAAACCATAACAGTGGTTACAAGCCCACGAAGAAGCTAAATGAGTTAGAAATGGGTTTCAAATACCACATTTGTGCCTTGAGAAAGGTTACAACACGTTGGGGTGAACGACTTGTAGCAGATCTAGGAGAATATACTGTAAGTTAAAACCCTTTTCTCTTAGGTATATTTTTATATTTATTTAATTTGAATTTTTCTTGCAGGTTTTTCTGCCGACGAGATATGCTAAGTTATCATCAGACAGCATAGGAAACATTGGTGGAGGCGGATATGCCTTTGAAATAATAAAGCTTATTGGATCAACTTTCGAGCTCAATTTCATTAAATTAAAATAATATTAATAACTTTAATTTTTAAGGATATAATTACTTAGAGTATAATAATACTTTTTATATATATGTACACGTAAAAGAAAAAGAAGCAGAAATTAAATTATTATTAAATCAAATTTATTTCTTTTTTTTTATTTTTATATAATCTGGTTTTTTTCAATCCAAGAGTTATGTTCTGGTGAGAATCCCATCCATTTTACAAAAACTTTATTTCCTCTTGTTTGTAAAACCTTTTCAACTAAAAATACATCTTCGCACTTGGTTTTTATCAGTTCTGCGTCGTAAAATCCACATTGCACGGGTTTTCCTTCATAGTCTTCGAGAAGATATGTGACAGGTCTTGTTTTTTGGACTTTTCTTATTTTAAAAACCTCAGTAGTCCAATTAGGTGTGTAGCCTTTTTCAAATGCATGTTTATACTTGCTGATTCTCACTTTGTCACCGAGCATAAATTTTTGTTTCATTTCTTCTTCTTTTCTATCTTTGAAAAGCGGCAACAATGTTTTAGAATTTTTCTTGCTTACATCGGCAGGTTTACATTTAATGGTTCGGTGGAAAGAATGATTATAATCATAAAGTAAAGTTTTGTAAATATTGATCCACTTGTAACTACCATTGAAACTAAATTCTTTCCACATTTTCTCCTTGAAAGTTCTGTTAAATCTTTCTATAATTGAAGCCTTTAATGGACTGAATGTAGAGTAATGATTAATTTTATATCCTGCCATCAGAGTTTTAAAGTTGATATTGAAAAATTCTTTTCCATCGTCTGTCTGCAAATTTTTCGGAATTCTAGAAGAATCCAGGAAAAATTTTTCCATTCCTTTCGTAATAGTAATCCCCTTCTTATTTTTCATTGGGATGACCCAGGCAAATTTTGAAAAAGTATCAATAACTGTCATTAAATAATTAAACCCTCTGTTTTGATCGCTATAAGGTATCATTTCAACCAAATCTGCTTGCCACAAGTCATCATAGCCCTTAATGATAACATGACGACGTTTGAAATTTCTACGTGCAACCTTATGTAACTCTTCAACAACCTTTCGCTTACTCATATTTGTTAAGAGTGAATTCAACCAAATAAAAAATAATTCTTTTATATTTTTCATTTATTATTTTAATCTTTTATACAATAACATCAATTTCTTAATTCTAACCAAACGGTTTTCTACCATATAACAGGCACAAGTATCAGGCCCCTCTTTGCATTGGTTTGATGCCCAGCAACAATTAGAGTAATGATGACCATGAATGGATTTAATGTAGGAAGAGTTATGAAACCTTTTAAGGAAGGAAACACAATTTATAAACTCCTCGTGATGTTCATCTAATATTTCTTGAAGATTTGTTTTTAAAAAGTCAGAAATGTTTTTTAATATTATTTCCGAGTCCATTTGAAAAGGTGTTGTTGATCAGGCTGCTGAATGTTAACTAACAAATATATTTTTTGTATTATATGTAAAAATGAGAAATATTTATAACACACAAACATTATGATATACCTATGTAAGACTGTAAAATTATTGAATAGTCTTATCATTAACAATTTTACTTTCGATTTTTTCAAAGGATGGCGGGAACATTTTTCTCTCTTCTATTACATCCACAATTCTGTTTTTGATCTGATCATCAAGGTACTTTTTTACAATTGCATCCATATAATTTTTAGGATTATGAATTTCTATAATATTGTTTATTTGATCATCAACGTATTCTTTAGAAGCAGCTTGGTGAGGATGTTCAGGTCTACCAATATTACTTAAGTGTCTATTTTCCATGTTGTAATCACCTGATGGTAGGAGTTTAAATCCTAAACCTGGAGGACCTGTAGCACCTTTACTTTTTAAAGATACCTTAGAATTTCTACCGAACTTGTCAACACTCATTTCTTGTTTGAACAGGTTTTAGCTTTGAATGATATCAATATATGATGTTTGATTCCTTTAATTCTTCAATTATAGAGTTGATTTCATTTTGGTGGTTATTATTCCCGGCATTTTTGGATGCTAATAAAAGTTTAAGTCTATTAACTAGTTCATTTGGATCATTCCAGTATACATATTCAATATTTTTGTTTGTATATTTCATTTCTCCAATTTCGGAATAAGATTTTCCTGTTTTTTTACCAGCAATAAGCTTCTTAATAATGCTCGTATACTTCATCCCTCTATTACTATTGATCCGAAAAGTATCATCATGATTCCGCATATGCAAACTAGTTTTTTGCAAAATCTTCCCATATTGCTCCAAATCATCATCAGTATATTTCTGCCTACGAGGCTGCTTCTTTACAATTAACTCGATTAGACCAGGAGTTCTGATAAAATTTTCATCATCAATTTCAATCACATCATCATTCATCCAAAAGCTAGATTTACCAATTTTAGTCGTTCGTGTATTGGCATCAAAATATGGACCGAAGACTGTATCACGATTTGATTCAGATAATAGTTTTTTAGTGAAAGATGTATCTGTAGTGATGTCAGATCTATTGAAATTGTTTGGAGTACTAAACACCAACCCATTATCTCCGCTATCTAATTCATGTATTGGTGAGTCCAAAATTTCATCATCCTCTGCTTCTTCTTCTTTATTGGATTTTTTAAAACTGAGTCTACGACGTTTATTTGTATTCGTTTTAATTTCATCTTCATAAGATCTTTGATTTCTTTCTCTTTCAGCATTTTCAACCAACTTTTTTAATGGTTCAATAATAGGTTTATAATTTTCCTTCAACTCAGTATCTCTTATTATTTCACCAGTTTTCAGTTGTAAGTATTTATTTTTAAAAAATTTTTTTGTTTTAATAAGATCATTCAGGATAGTTTCATTCATTTTTTGTTTGTTTATTGTTTGAAAGCAGAGTCAATATTAAGTTTCCTCAAACAGAGTTCCACTTAGAATGGATTGCGCTTCATTTATAAATGTGTATTTATAGTAAAACTATTTCGCGGAAACCGATCTTATATCGACCGTTTTCGATGCTACTTTCTTTGTCTATTACTAGAAAACCATAATTATCAACCCAGCAATGAAAGCAAAGCTCTTTAAATTGGTTAAATGTCATATCTGAGTTTATGTGGTCGTTGTAAACATGTTTTAAATTCATTTCATCTTGTTTGAAAAGAATGATAAAGTTAGCATTATCTCGAATCAAATGTTTTGGAATATGTGTATAGGATTGACATAAATAAAAACTATCAACACCATTGTGACGACCCATACAAAAATAATCTCTTATATTGTTTTGTTTTTGACATGCAACATCATCGAATATAAACACGGAATTATTTTTAGCATCTGTAGGTGGCATTATATCACTATTGTCCGAGAATTCATTGTATTCCATTCCTTCCACTGACGTAATAGCCTTTTTTAAATACATATATTTTGGTTGATGCAATGATTTGGAATATATGTAGATATTTTCAAACTTTAACCCATTGGGGTCAAGAAGAATGCTTAGCATTACATTAGTTTTCCCGCAGTTTGAAGGGCCAACGATTATTCCTCTAATACTATTTGGGAATAATGATCCATGTTTCTTTTTAATGTTAACATCAGAATCAAAGTTTTGTACTTTAATAATTTGTGACTGTTTGATAAACCTCATATTGATGACTGACTTATTTTATAATGAAACATCTCATTTATATATTCTTGCATTCATAAATGATTGACGCTTCACCCAAGTAGGGAGTAACGTATAAATATGATTGAGCATAACATTAAAACCAACAGTAGTAAAAAATCTTTTAAAGGATCAGGACTTATAAATACTATTATTGATAAACTACCATTTGAACTACACTTACCTTCTTATAATTACTGTGGACCTGAAGAACGTTTAAAAAGAGGGGATAAGGGTATTAATCAACTAGACGAAGAGTGTCGTTTGCATGATATTTCATATTCTAAAAGTAGTTTGTTAACCGATCGCCATGAAGCTGATAAGATTCTGACAGAAAAAGCTTGGAAAAGATTTAAAGCAAAAGAATCATCAGTCCCTGAAAAATTAAGCAGTCTATTAGTCACCAATATGATGAAAGCTAAGACAAAATTTGGAATGGGTGCTAAAAAAAATACTGCGAAAAAAACCTGTAAGAAAAACTTGTTTAAAAAGGCCATAAATGAAGCAAGAAATGCTATTAGAAACAATATTAACTGTTGCGGCACAACATCTATGGCTAGTATTGCTTTAAAAGCTGCAAGAAATGTTATTAAAAACAAGAAGAAAAATAGTATTAAAACACCAAGAATAATCCCACTGCCAAAAACTGGTGGTTTTCTTCCATTTGTTGCTCCTATTCTCGCAGGGTTATCAGCTATTGGAACTCTAACGGGGGGAGCAGCTGGTATTGTAAAAACCCTCAATGCTGCAAGCGCTGCTAAAAAACAGTTGGAAGAAAACATGCGACATAACAGGGCTATAGAAGCAGTTGCAATTAAAGGAAACGGATTATATTTGCAGCCATATAGAAATGGCCTGGGTCTTTTTATTAACAATCCTATCACAAAAAACTAATAGACCTGCTGCCCAACCAACCATTATCCAACTATGATATCCAACGCTTTGGCAAAAAACATATACCACATTTTAGAGGGGTTTTTATGAGAAACTCGTTACCAAAAAAATCATTCAATCAGGAGTGTGGAGTAATCAATTTGGACGATGAATCTGGTAAAGGAACTCATTGGGTGGCATATATTAAAAATAGAAAAAATATTGTTAAGTATTTTGATAGTTTTGGAAATTTAAGACCACCAATCGAAATAATAAGCTATCTTGGCAGTCGTATAAATTATAATTATATTCAAGAACAAGATTTTGATACATTTATATGTGGACATTTATGTTTAAAGTATTTATTAGAACAATCTCATTATGTTTTCAATAAAAAAAAAATTAATAAAATGGTGTGAAATTTAAAAAAACTATATCATTCGTCTTTTATTCAACATGTCGCTAACATTAACTCTTAGTGGAAACAACTCAAATCTTACAGCGGAATATTTCCCCCCAATTGTACTAAAATCTAACTATGTATGTGGACTCATAGATTTTCAATCCTATAATTCTATACCAAATGTAGACGATTTAAATAACTTGTTGCATATAGGTGAAAGTATTATTTCTTTTCCTATTGGTTCATATGAGATTGGAGACATAAACAATTTTATACAAAAGAAACTTATTGATATTAATAAAAAAAAAAAAAATTTAAGTAGAAAAAGTGAAATAAAATTAGTGGCGAACAACAATACTCTTAAATGTGAAATTTATAGTTCTGAAGTAATCGATTTCTCTAAACCGAATTCTATTGGACCCCTTTTAGGATTTAGTAAGAAGTTATTGGAACCAAATAAACTACATGAATCTGATCTTTACGTTGATATAAACAAAGTTAATGCTATACGGGTAGAATGTAATATAATAGATGGGACATATATAAATAGCCAGTCAGCACATATTTTACATGAATTTTCAATTAAAGTCAGTCCAGGCTATAAAATAATTGAGGTTCCTAGTAATGTTATTTATTTACCTGTGAACGTCAAACGAATAACATCGTTGAGTTTAAAGCTCATTGACCAAGACGGAAGAATTATAAACTTTAGAGGAGAAAAAATTACAGCTAGATTACATTTAAAGCCAGAATAATGATTTTATATGACAACACAAACAAAAATTCATATATAAACATTGGAAACATTAATAAAACAATCAATCGCGTTTTGAACTCGCCCCCAACAACACATCACCTTACAAAAGATAATCAAAAAATTTTATCATCCTTGGGATTCATATTAAAATAAAAAAAAAACTATGTTAAACATTTTTCAAGATCCAGAGTTCAATGAAACTATAACTAAATATGAGTACCACACATATTCCCCATATCAAAACAATTTTGAAAGAAATGACATCATTCAGATTTGTATACAACATCAAAACCTTAATGTTTTACCTTCGGAAAGTTTTTTATACATTGAAGGATCACTTAAACAACGTGATGGAAAAGAAATTATAAATACAATGCTGGGAAACAATTCAATGGCTTTTCTTTTTGATGAAATACGTTATGAATTGAATGGGAGAGAAATTGATTGCAATAGAAATGTTGGAGTTACTACATCGATGAAAAACTATTTATCTTTAACTAAAAATGAGAGTGATATGCTTTTGAATGCTTCCTGGTCTTCCGAACCTAATGGTGTTTTGAAACC
This sequence comes from Epistrophe grossulariae, assembly GCA_929447395.1. Lineage (NCBI taxonomy): Eukaryota > Metazoa > Arthropoda > Insecta > Diptera > Syrphidae > Epistrophe > Epistrophe grossulariae. Next base: position 18,922,208 of record OV839566.1, on the reverse strand, counting down.
GTATCATTTTAATTATTGTATTCCACTGAACAAACTCTTGGGATTTGCTGAAGATTACAAAAAAATTATTCCCAACGCTCGACATGATCTTATTCTCACTCGCGCTAGAATGGATGAAAATGTATTAATTGCAACAGATAATGAGAATGTTGAAGTTCAACTTCATAAGGTACAGTGGAAAATGCCACATGTTACTCTATCCGATTCCATAAAATTGGATTTGTATAAATCTATAAATAAAAATAGTTTGATTAAAATTGCTTTCCGTACCTGGGATCTGTATGAATATCCATTACTTTCAAACTCTGATCATCATATCTGGAACATTAAAACAACAACACAAATTGAAAAACCTCGATACATTATATTTGCACTGCAAACTGAAAAAAATAAAAAACTATCAGCGGATCCAACCACTTTTGACCATTGTAATCTAACAGACATAAAAGTATATCTCAACTCAGATGTATACCCCCATGAAGACCTCAATATTTCCTTTGAACGCAATAGATATAGCTTGCTCTACAAAATGTATGCCGATTTTCAAAAAACTTACTACAACAAAACAATGGCTGAGCCTCTTCTATCTCGTGGGCAATTTAAATTTAATGCTCCAATTTGCGTTATAGATTGCAGACACCAGAACGAATCTTTAAAAACTGGACCTATCGATATACGTTTGGAGATGAGAACATCAAAGCACATTCCTGCAAATACCTCTGCTTATTGCCTTATGCTTCATGATAGAATTATTGAATATAATCCACTTGATCAAGTAGTTACAAGAATTGTTTGAGAATTGTATTTAAAGTATGAAATGTAAACCTTTTCAAATTATCAAATAAAAAAAATCTTATGAAAATGTATTTAAGACTTCTTTTCTTTTGGACAAACAGTGTTTATGCAGGATTTTATTATACGTTTTTATACATAGAAAATAATTCTTCTAAAGAGTTTTGGTCCTATTAATCAAACAACCAAAGCATCAAAGAAAGAGTATAAACATTTCAATTTATTGTATGTGTAAGATTTTCAACCGAATGACGGAAACATCTTTTTGAAGACCAAGATGTTAATTTTGTAGAAGAAACAAATTATCCTTATGATAAAATGTAATGCACCCATTTACTTTAAAGGAAATTCTTCGTGCCGATCCTATTTGGTGTATGCACAAGATTTTAGAAGAAACACACCATCCCTATCATAAAATGTATTGCACCCATTTACGTTACAGAAAATTCTTCGCACCGATCCTATTTGTTGTATGCACAAGATTTTATAAGAAACAAACCATCCCTATGATAAAATGTATTGCACCCATTTACGTTAAAGGAAATTCTTCGTGCCGATCCTATTTGTTGTATGCACAAGATTTTAGAAGAAACAAACCATCCCTATCATAAAATGTATTGCACCCATTTACGTTACAGAAAATTCTTCGCGCCGATCCTATTTGTTGTATGCACAAGATTTTATAAGAAACAAACCATCCCTATCATAAAATATATTGCACCCATTTATGTTACAGAAAATTCTTCGCGCCGATCTTGTATCCTTTGACTTTGACCGAGTCGGCTTTTTATTATATGCACAAGATTTTCGGCCGAATGTCGGAAACATCTATTTGAAGATCTGAATGTTTATTTTTTAGAAGAAACAAACCATCCCTATGATAAAATGTATTGCACCCATTTACGTTAAAGGAAATTCTTAGTGCCTATGCAGGGATCCTTTGACTTTGACCGAATATCCTTACACAATTTGAGATTTACATATGTATGTATTTTGAAAAGATATAATTTTTTCGTATAAATACTATGAGCATTTACCACTTGCATCATCAGTCGCACGCAAATCATCAGACAAAAACAATGGCCTCTAACAACTCAATAAACTTGAATGAAGAGGTTCAGAAGTGGATGGAGGAGCTATCGAAAAGATGCTGGGAGTTCCAGGAGCTCCAGAACGTAATATGGGAGGAACTTTCGACGCTGGCTGAACCAAGGAGGAAGTCGACGGAGCAAATAAAAGCCTTGGCATATTTGCTTGAAGCCCTGCAAATCAAGGCAACTGAAGGGGGGTTTGATGTTGCCCCCATCCCAAGCATTTTTAAATTTTTTATAGAAAATGTTCTATAATTAAAAAAAAAAAAAAAAAAAATATTAATAATAAAAAAAAATTTTTATTTAAATTGTTAGCTGTTTTGTTTTTTCTTTCTCATATCCGCGCCTTGTTTTGTTGTTCTTCTTTGTTTTTTTTTTTCTTTTTTCTTTGTCATATCAGCGCCTTCTTTTTGTTGTTCTTCTTTTGTTTGTGTTCTCTGAGCCGCTGAGCAGCTGAGCCGCAAAGCCTCTGAGCCGCCGAGCCGCTAGGTCGCCAAAAACGATGAGCCGCCAAGCCTCTGAGCCGCCAAGCCGCTAGGCCACTGCCTCTGAGCCGCCAAGCCGCTAGACCACTAAAATAATGAGCCGCCAGGGCGCTGAGCCGCTAAAGCCGCCATAGAGCCGCTATAGCGGTTGGCCAGAACCCTCTAATCCCTACTACTAGAAGGAAAACAGAATAATTCAAAGCAAACATGGGTTTTAAGGTATAGCAGCTTATTGGAGTTTCCTCCTTAAGCTGCATAAAACAATTTACAATCGTATATAGCGAAAGGAAATTAGTATTATAAGAAAATTAATCTTCTGTTTTCTTTAAAAAAAATTATGGAATTCCATTTAATTTTTTTTTGTGCTGTTTTTTTTTTTTTTGTCTGTGGCTTCTTTGTCTGTTTTAATTTCTGCAAAGAATATTTTTTTATAAGAAAGAAGTTAGTTTTGAAATTCATTTTATTTAAATTTTTAAAAAAATGCAATTTGAATTTTTTTTCTTTGCATCTATCTGAACATCGAGCTACAGGATAAATGGATTAACTTAAAATGCTTTTGAATTCCAAAATCCTGAAACTACCAGACATACTTACTATGAATACAATTTATTATTTTTATTTTGTTTTTTTGCAAATAAACAAATCTAGTTAACCCCAAAGGACTTTTAAAAGGCACATAGCAGAAGAAAACTTAAGCATGATTTTATTTTTTTCTCATTTCAGAAATAATATATGAGTCGGATTAATGTACAATGTACGCATACATAATATGTAAGTTTTATTGCTTTGGTTTTTGGCTGCACAAACAAAGATATCTTTATTTTATTTAAACAAAAAAAAAAAAAAAACAAACTTTCAACAACAATAAAAATTAAGTAGGTATCATAAAATTTTTTTGTATATCAACATTGAATGACACGACACTAGTCAGCCTTCAAAATTTATTGATATTTATATACTTCCATCACGTTATACGTGTTATAGATACCAAGTTTATATATAATTTAATTTATGTAGGGTGTAAAATAAATCCCTTAAATTCAGGAAATATGGAACAACAAAATGAAAGGTAGGTTAGATTGTAGGTATAGAACTATTTCTTGCATAAATTTGACTAGCTGATGATATGTCCTACTATTAGTTTTCAAGGCTTACCAAAACCCATTGTCGGTTTATATGTATCGCAAAAGTTAATTACAATTTCAAGAACATGCACATAATAAAATATACATATATATGCATATACATATACCGTATATAATAGAGATACATGTAGTACACTCATCATTTGCTTGTGAAATGATAATGATCTTTGTTGCTTTGACGAAAACCATAAACCACCTCATCATCCCTGCCGGAGATTCTCTCTTTTTCAGAAACCAAATCAAACCCTCAGATCCCATCGCCACTTTGTTTATGCTATACAAAACCCTATAGTTAATATTTAAACAAGGTGTTAAATAAATGTCAACCGAAAATTACGTAGATTCATATAAAAGCATATAAATTTATACAGTGGATCAAAGAATTGTTCAAAGAACTTTTTGAAATGTTAGTTAGGGGCTAGTTATAGCTTTCATTGAAACTCATCATTGAAAATTTAAGGGCCAGTTTCACAGTGCATACTTAACTAAATAAGTGGCACTTAATTTTCCCATTCATGGACTTTAGACGTAGTTTTAAGGTCTGAGTAAGTGGAACTTAAGTGGCCAATATGGGAGACTTAAGTGTCACTTATTCCGACAAGTTTACACTGTGAAATTGGGCATTAGTTTTCCATATCTGGAACTTAAGTGACACTTACTTTACTGTGAAACTGGCCCTAAATTTTCTGTTTTGAGGCCCTAAAAAAGCGATATCAGTGATTATTTTGATGCCAATAAAAAGCTGATGACTCGAATATTATTTCTATACAAAAAAATATTTCAGTTTGGCCCTACCTTTCACATAAAATGATTTCTAAGATTTCAATGATCAATGATAAGGTATAGTTCAAATTCATTTCCTGCGATAGGCTGGGCCAATATGAAATATTTTTTTGACTAGAAATAATAATCGAATCATCAGCTTTTTACTGGCATCAAAATATTTACTGATTTTGCTTTCAAAGTGTCTCAAAATGAGAAATTAAAATTTTCAATGATGAGTTTCAATGAAAGCTATAACTGGGGCCTAAAGGTATTATTATAAATGTATGTTTTTTTTTCCCTTTATTCAAAACAAAAAACATCTATTAATAAACTCAAATTAAACATAAATTAACTGGTAAGTTTTATCATTAAAAAAAGTTAACTGAAGCTAATTGATGTCAATTAACTAATTGACAAAAGTAAGGTGCATCAACGAGTTATTATAGGTTAAAAATACTTTAGATATTTTTCCCAATAATTTGAGATAAAACAAAACAAACCCTATTAGCGACACCTTTGCTATATTATTATGCTCGACTACCATAAAAATTCTATTTGTGAGATTTGAGGAGAATGACGTGTACTATACTAATACTCTTTGGCGATTTGTTGAATGTATAAAGTGATGGCAGATGAGATGTCACCGGATTCGAAAAAAATTCCACTATTTTTGCACTAGAATAAAACAAAACAAAAAAACACCTTATTTTTCTGCCACAACTATCTCTAAGGTACCTACCTAAATATTATAAAAAAAAATCTTTTATTTAAATTTCTTTTAAAGATGAATGACGAATTGCTCGTTTGACAAGATTTTCTGTGTCATATAGATGGTCAGGCCAATTTTTTTTTCTGGAGTTATAAATGTAAGGTAAAAAAAAATTTAAGGAAAATAGGAAAGTACCTAAAAGGTGTTTTTTTTAGACGTGTGGTTTTCAAGAAGAAATAAAACGCATATAATTTAATGTTGTGGCCAAGAATTTAGCTTTATTATAAAGATAAGGCTTTCCCATTATGTTCTAAAAATGATTTCGGGCAAGTGACCGCGGCGGCTGGCTCGAATAAATTCCAGCCGAGAGGCCCAATTTTCGACCACTTTTTACAGCAATTGGTCCTGTATGTCAGCAATAACGCGCCGAATATTCTCTTCCAAGGCTTCAATCGTCTCAGACTTATCTGCGTAGACAAGCGACTCCACATAACCCCACAAAAAATAGTCAAGCGGTGTTAAATCGCACGATCTTGGAGGCCATGCCACAGGCCCATGACGCAAGATAACGCACTCACCAAAGTTTCCTTCAATAAATTGATTGTTTCGTTGGCTGTATGACATGTAGCGCCGTCTTGTTGGAACCAGTGTTGTCACTTTACCACAATTGTGGTAGATCTACCTCTTTTCTCCAACATTTTCATAATCTACCACTTCTACCCCGGAAGTAAAAAATTCTACCCCTTTTTGCTCGTCCAGAAAAAAATATAAAAACAATAAATAAAATATCTCCTTCGATTTTTGAAAAAAAAAAAAATCTTTTTCCCTGCACTTTTTATGCTGTTTTAACTGAATACATTTATTGGCTTTATCTCACAATGCTTTTTTTACTCACGCTTATCTACCTACCGTTTTCTCTTTTTTTCCGCATTAAAGCCCTTCCACACTATCCCACTAAGTATTAATACATGTCAAAAAAGTGTGAAACAAATCATGTATAATAGTGTGGAAACAAAATATGATATTCCCAACCTACACGATTTGACATGCATGTTAATACATGAGAATTTTTAGAAATGGTTCTAATTCTGTCACACATTTCATCACATTTTTATTGAGGTTAAATTAAACTGTTGTGAGTGGTAAAAAAATTGAAAGAAATTTCTCTCTCACAAATTTGGCAGTAGCATGGAATTCTTTTCCACTTTGTATTAATACTCAGTGGGATAGTGTGGAAGGGCTTTTAGGTACATACCTACGTTTATTTTGTAAAAAAAAAAAGTTCTAGTCTGCTTAAGAAAAATAAGTAGATCCTACTTCCTACTTACTTACTCCTAAGATTGTGTGCCTTATTTAAGAAGAGTAATATTGTTTACTTTGATTTCGTACTAACGATACTAACGGTAAACAGTAAAACGTTATTGTTTTCGAAATTTTCTAGAAGAGTGGTCAGTGGAAGTCAATTGTATTTATTTCAAGTGGAAAAAAAATTAAAATGCGAAATTTTTTAATTTATTTATTTATTTTTTAATTATTAAATCCGAAAGAAATTCAAAAGGCCGGCAGCAAACAAGTTTACCATTAATTAGAATTTTCCCATTCAATGACTTCAGAGGACATAGTAAACAATGAGTGGAGATCGCTCTTATTTTTTCATAAAAATAAAATAATAAGATCTAAGTAAAGAAATGAATATATATGAAGAATATACGTTCACAAATATAAGCCAGTACATGTGCAATTAAGCTTTCTTACCGCACAGTAGTGCTGCAGCGGAAAGAGTATTTTCAATTGATATTAAAAACAAAAACAGAAACCAGCTTGATGTATTATTTTTGCAAAAGAAATGACAAATAAAGATGAAATATTTATTCCATCTCCAGAAATGATTCGCTTTTATTTACAATTTAAATTTGTTGATGGTAAATTTGAAAAACTATGAAATTTATTTTAAAACTGTATCTACCAAAAATTGGTACATATGAATGTACATATTTTATATTTACGGCTGTGCTTAAATAAACTGATTCCAAATAATTGTGATTTAATTTTTCTTCAAAAGAAAATGATAAGAGTTAAAGTTAACTTAATTCCCTTAAGGTACCTACAATATTTCTTTTGTATCTATATTTAATAAAAATAAAAACTTAAAACTAAATTTGTTTCTCTCTTTATTTAAATTAATTCTACCACGGAAAATCTGAATCTACCTCTTTTTTTAGCTTCATCTGCCACTTTTTTTTAAATAGGAAGTGACAACACTGGTTGGAACCAAAAAGGTCGTCCACATCAACATCCTCCAATTCAGGCACGAAAAAGTCATTAATCATGGCTCTATAGCGTTCCCAATTGACTGTAATATTATGGCCGGCTTCATTTTTAAAGAAATATGGACCAATGATTCCCTCTGCCCATTATAGAGCACACCAAACAGTGACTTTGTGAGGATGTAACGGCGTCTCAACAATGACTTGTGGTCAGTGGATTATGATCATTCCAAATACGACGATTTTGCTTTTTAATGTACCCATTCAACCAAAAGTGAGTTTCATCGTTGAACAAAATTTTCTTGTGAAAATCGGGATCGGTGGCCATCTCGTCCCGCGAACCGAACCATTATTTTGGTAATAAATTTGCACGATTCGCAAACGTTGTTCAGGAGTAAGTCTATATTCATTATGAAATGGCGAACCAAACTGAGCATAAATCGAGTGACAGCTGTCAAAAAGAAAAAACTCAGAAAAAAGTATTGCCAGATTGAAAATCACACTTCTAAAAAAACACCCGTTTGTATGTATAGTAAATTTTGATTTTAGTAAGTAGGTAGGTAGAAATGGCGGCCACGAGCGCCTAGCTCCGTGACCCAATTTGCGCTGTTTTGGTACCATAACTCGTTAGATCTTTATAGGAAAAAGAATTGTTGAGACGAATTTGTGGACCATTTTAGTTGAAAAAACCCTCAATCTGAGAACACTGATTGTAGTAGATTTAGAACTTAACGTGAATTATCAGTTTATTTTTTTTTTTGTTAATTATCTAATCAATTATTTTCTTATATCAACGTTTAAGCTGAGCTAGGATTTAGAAGTGAGTTAGGTATTTATACTTTTTTATAATTCGTTTCGTCTATCTGTGCGGCCGTTCGGCCACTGTAATTTGAACTTTGTACAGAGCCTAAACGGGTGGACCAATTTGCGATTGAAATTCGAATTTTTGTTTAAGCTCCTCTTAAAAGAGGAAAAATGTCATACAATGATTTAGGTTTTTTGCAAATTTTCTCCAAAACGACTCTATCGATTTTGATCAATTTCGTAACTGATATGACCAAAGTGACTGTAAGAAAAATGACTTTTAAGTTTTTACCTAAAAGAAAAAGTCCCATTACGGAATGGGGGACCATTAGAAACACAATTTCGGATCATCATCGAACAGTGCGCTCAATATTGCGATCACCACTTCACCTTCGAAAAAGCGTTGGATAGTGTAAATAGAGAATGTTTGTTGGCTAAGCTTTGCGCAGGAAGGACATACCATTTATTTCTATTATCAAAGCTACATAATGATGTATCCAAATTTCACGTTTTGCATAAAGGGAAAGTGGGTTCAGGCAAGGGTGTATACTATCACCAATACTGTTCCTAATGGAGATAAGTGAAGTGTTGCACGGAGCCTTGTCAACTGGAAATGGAGTATTTAAGAGTATTTAAGGGGATGGCCCCGGCGCAGTGGAAGTAGTGCTTGACTGCTAACCTGGATGTGTGGGTTCGATCCCCAGTCTAGGCAGCATTCTACTCTATATTCCCTTAACTGAACGCCACCCCTGGGATTCAATAAGATAACAAAAACCTTATTTCTCAATCCACTGTGCCAACACAAATCTATCCTATCCTTCTAACATTTGCTTAATTTATAAGACCCTAGGTCTTACTGGCATATATATGTTTGTGTTGTTTTTTTTAAGTTGGCTTTGCAATCACACCTCAAATGACGTATGCTAACTCTTTCATTTGGATCATGGTTCTCCATGAAATGACAACAAGGGGGGAGGGAGAAGCTGAAATCGTGGGGCTAAAGATCAATACGGGAAAAACTAAGAAGATCAGCCTTGGAACTCCCGCATCTATATCGAAGTAGATATTTTGGGACAACCCAGCAGAGATGGTAGAGAGTTTCCAATATCTTGGAAGTATTGTCTCTCCTGGTGGCGGAACTGAACTGGATATAAGCAGTAAAATCCGGAAAGCAAAGGCTGAATTCGGAATACGCTGTCCAAAATATGGAGAAACAATTTTATTATCTACGTCTATTCCGCTCCGTACTGCTCTATCGGTGCAGCAGGCTCTGCAGTGACGTCTCGGCTCGAGCATATGGACGTTTAGATGGCTACCGGAAATTACGCCAGAATTTTTTTTTGGAAAAAAACACCAGAATTTTTTTTTGGCTAGAAATAAGAAAAAAAGCCAGATTTGTTTTTGTAAAATAACTCAGAAATTTGGAAATTGTGCCAGATACCTATGGAAAAAGAGCCAGAAAGTGAAATGGAAATAAAGCCAGAAAAAAAAAAAATTCTGGCATAATTTCCAAACTTCATTTTGGAAAAAAGACTAGAAAATGTTTTGTTTGCATATTCAAACAAGAAACTTAAAAAGTGAAGCAAAGAAACTCTTAAAAATTATAAACGGAAGAAAAAAATCGCATGCCTACCCCATACACCAGGACGGCGGACGTGCGCGACAAAAATAGTGCCTATGAATGAATAAGGGAAAGCCCTTATTTCCTAAAAAATGACAAATGCGTCATCATTTAATTATAACAGCGACAAGTGCATCGGAGAAGTGATAACAAAAAATCATAAAATTGTCAATTATTGTAAAATTTTCTCTACAACACTTCCGAAGTCTTTTATTAATTAAAATTGTAGTAGAATTTTACAAATCTTTAACAGATACTTTTTAAGATCTTGAAAACATAGTTTTTTGACACACTGCACGTGTACACATATATAGAGGTTTAAGTGCGACACGAGCACAACCAAATGGGGTTAGTTATTTTGGATGAATATGTGCATATAATATGGTTCAAAGTGTGTGGTTGACTTTGGGTTTAACTAGAAAATCGCTTAGAATTTGCCCTCATGGAATTTTACACCTGAAACGTAATTAAAATGATGCTATATATGTATATAATATGTAGTACCTATACAATCTTCAGAGGTGTTGCCTGCCTAAGTCTATATCTGATGGTTTTATAACAAAGGGGCAGAGGCTAAATGAATGAAGCTCATATATATACCCACTTTGGTCATCCTCAAACCCACGATATATATACCTACCTCATTCATGATGTGGTTCCCTTTGTCACATTGAAAAGGCTAGGTTAGCCTTGTGAGGTTTTTTGAAACACATTTTTACTGGTTTATTGCTAACCCCCAATTTCGGGCTGTAAAATTGTCGGCTATCTTATTCCATTTTGATCCTTTTTTTTGTTGCGCTTTAAATTTGCTTATATACTCCGCCCGATGCCCTATTGTGTCGTGTTCTGTCGTGTTTTAAATCTACGAGTATATATGTAGGGATTGTATATGAACTTTGGGCTCAATATATGAAAAGATAAACAATATGGGTCCTTAAACCACCCCTTTATACGTATGCCAAGGCTGATTATGGACTGGGTTGCGGCATCAGAGAATGGAATTACAATCGATTTGGATTTGTTGACTGGCAAATATACAAAACGGCCCGGCCAGTTCGTCCTTTAGCTCTCTGTATACCCGGTTTGACATGCGGGTACAGCCAATATTTCTGGTAGGTATAGTTTTGGTTTATTGGCCGGGGACGGGGATGGGGTACAGGAAAGGTCTCGTTCTGTTGTTATTACATTCACTGTGGGTTTTTATTTGTATAATATTTTTTTTCCTTTCCTTTTTTATTGTTATTACTTTTTATCTTTTTCGTTATGGTGTTCATCGTATTTCTATGGACAATTCTCTGTCATTGGAAGAGTATACGGTATACAACATGGAAGAGGAGCGGAACAGTTTTCCCGGGCCGAAGGAGGACATCACTATGGTAGAGTATAGCAGCCGGAGCTATTTATAGCAAAAATAACTATATGTATACAAAAAAAGGACTCAGTTTTATTTGCGCTGAGGCAAATTACCTTCGAGGTTTATTTATGTAAACTTTTTTATATGTTTGTAGGACCAGTTGTCATGAAATATTAATGCCGATGATGGTTTATGCAGAAGCTAATTGATTTAAAAAGTTTTGTGTTATGGTCTGCTTTTGATTTGATTTGATTTCATTTAATTTTTTTTTTTTTGCTCTTTTTCTTTATTTCGGTGAATAATATTTTGCTTTTGATTTGGATTTTATTTTATTTTGTTACCGAAAAGTTTCCATCTGTGGTTCATTGTTAAAGGGCGATAGTTTACAAACAAATAATAGCAAAATAAAATTTTAGCTTAAATCGATGTGGGGGGAAGTTGATGATATGTATGTAGGAACCTAAAGGCCCATATCTGTGTTATGTTTCTCAAAGTTAAATATTATATTATATGAATGAGGAACAATTCTTTTTTCTCAACTATTTAGGTAGGTATTGCATGTGTTCTTTAATTTAAATAAGATAAACCTATGAACACCTACAACATCGATAAAATTTTGATTTATCGGAATTTAAATTTAAATCAAAAATAAACAATTTTTTGGATGGTAACTACCTATGTATTTCGGAATAAAAATTTTCCAAATTTGTATTTTTTTTTCTATAATTTATGTGCAATTTAAATATTCTTGCTAGCTTGAAATGGATATTTACTAGATTTAAAATTAAAATAACTATTATTTTCGGTTGAATAAGATTCGTCTTGGTAAAAAAATTAACAAAATTTATTTAAAAACCAAGTGGAAAGTGACATTAAATATTGGTGAACCTGGGGATCCATGACCACGATACCCTACAATTTGTAGACTTTAATACATTTTAAATCCACTATAAAGTGGCAACATTGATTGCCTTTTACGTTACGCTATAATATGTCCTCATTTTATCATGTGCTGTGAAAAAAAATAACGTTTGCAAACAGTCGAGGAATGTGTGTTTTCGAAAAATCGTAAACTTTTTGGTTTAAAAGTGTTTTTTTTTTGTAATTTGCAGTGAGAGAGTTGTATCTACAATCATCCCATATACAAAAAATTATTGATTTACCGCAAATACCTATCCACTTTTATTTACAAAATATCGAGATTCAGATTTATAGAAAATTATTTTATAAAAAAAAGTATTTTGGGGACCTTTAATCCCCGGCTTTACGAGGCAGTTGTTTCCGGGAACAAGCCACCCCAAGATTAAAATAATTCCGTTAGAAACTAAACTGAGCTCAAAAAAGGGACATGTATGTATAATAGACTCAATACAAAATTAAAAAAAAAATAGAATGCAAACTTATTTTAATTACGATGATTGGTAATACTTGACCCCTTCATGATCAAGGTGCCGTTTACTTATATAGGAAAACAAGTACAGCAAAGATGGGGAGTTGTGTTTTTTTTTTCTTTTTAGAACAACTTTAAACCAATCAATCAATTGAATGTCAATCTAAAGCAAATACCCAAATAATTATAAGATGGAAAATATTTCTTCATAAGTATCTACAATAATACATTTTTTTGGCATCATGGATCCCCATGTTCCCCTTAACATATTGGTACTTCAGAATATATAATCGTCCTTGCACTAAGGAACCTGAAATAAAATCTGCAAGTACTACGCCCCTGGTGGTTTTCGACAGAGCAGGATTTATTTCTGGTAGATTAGTGCCCCTGCTGGTACTAATCAACATTTACTTATAGACCCCTGGTGGCACTCAACACAACAGGTTTTTGCTCTGGTAGATCAGCAGGTACCGAAGTCCTAGTGGAATTCGTTTGCCTTTGAACTAGAGCTTCTTACCATGGTAGAGGGAAAGCTTTCATAAGAAAAAGCTGGAAAGTCTCGCCTACCTAAGTTTGGCTTTTAATGAAACTCCTTAGTCCTTACCAGTCAAGAGGGAAGTTTCACGAAAGTATAAAGAAGGCAAATGACCGAACCGAAGCTTTACTTCCAGAATGCTAAATTAATTAACGGGTGGGGTGATTTTCGTGCAACCGAGCAGGGCCTCTTGTGATATTTACGGCTAAGTGTAAATGTGAATTGTTTTAGGATGAACGAAAATAATAATTGGTATTAGTTTTCTTGTGACGTAACGTGTCTATGGTGAATCTGAATTAAACTATGAACTATATAGTCTTTATCGCTGGCTGATGTGATTTCTGCTATTTGAAAGTTTTAATGAACCATGAAACGCTTCGTTACAATGTTGACAGATACAATGTTCAAAAATCAAGTATTGCATTCCCCAAATTGTTTAAACAACTCCTTAATTAGTTTAAGTTAAAAAACTAGGATTTAATCTGGTTTTCTGTACAAAAATCAATAAATGCAAGTAAATTTTAAAAATCGTTAGTCGTATGGGAGGGTGGGGTCTATTTAGGCGGGAGGGGCAATTTTCTAAAAAATTGACTTAAAACGGAAAAAATTATTTAAAAACAACGGTTAAACTAACAATGCCATGACCTTTTTGGAAAGCCAGAAATCTCTTTCTTAATTTTCATCTTAAATTAAGTTGCATTAGTGAATAGTTTTTAAAAAATTTAATTTCAAACTCGAAATTTTGAAAAATAAAAAAAAATTAAAAAAAAAAATTTTAAACTAATTTTTTTCAAAATTGTATGTAATTGAGTATAATTTTTGTTTTAAAAATTCAATTCAATACAGCACAACTTTATTTTTGAAATTTTTGAAATCGAAAACGATCGTTCGATCGTTAAAGCTGCAAATATGCGAATTTTTTGTTTATCTCTTCGGTTCTTACTTCTTAGTATCATTTTTTGAGCATTATACAGCATAACTTTGATATTTTTGAAAATCGCAATTTTGCAAAAAAAAATTAATTCTTAAAATTTGTGATTTAAAAAAAATATTTACGGCACGTGCCGGCACAATACACCACTTTACTTTTTTTTTTTTTTAAATCGAAAATGGCGGTGCTTACTTCACGCACATCTCGATACCACCTAATTTTGATGCTTCATTTGGTAAAAACTTGAACCCGAAGACCGATGAGCCTATATGATAAAAAGTGTGAAGAGAATTAACTGCATAGGAACTACCATTCATATGGAAAATAACTTCACTTTTAAGTGGAGAAAAGCTTGAATGGAGCTCCGAACTATTGTTCGTTTGGGATCATTTTCAAGAAATTATTTCCTTTTTCTATAATTATTATTATTATTTATTAAAAAAAGAGTAGTGGGATTAGTGGTTAGTTATATCCCACCAAAAATTGATGTTGTTTCTCACTTACAGTGGGTAACAAAATTCACCAGTAAAATGTGAAGTTATTTCCCACTATATAGGTGAAGTTATTTCACATGTGAAGGTAGTTCCCGTGAAGTAATTTTCCCTGCACCGATAAAAAGCATTTCACAATTTTTATAAGAAAACTAATTATTAAATTTTTAAACAAAAAATGTTACACGACAAAATATATTCATAAAATTTCGATTTCAAAGTAGTAGTATAGCATTACCGCATTTAACTGCACACAAATATTACTTAGGAAAAAAAATATTAAATAAAATCCCATTCAATTTTCCATAGTTCAACACAAGCTGTTGGAATTTATTCTAAATAACGTAAATAAAATAATATACCTATCTTTATTCCAACCTTAATAATATGTACATAATTAATTGAAATTGAATATTTGAATTGGATGAAAAGACTGTTGTTTGTAAAATTCACAACATTATTCTGAGTTATTATCAAGGTGTTCTTTCTATACAGAAACTTTCTCTTTGAAAAAAAAAAAAAAAAACGAATCAAAATAAAATCAAAACAACTCTCACAGCACGTGTTTAAATTAATTAAATTAAATATTTTTTGTATTTATGCAGGACGTAGGTGCGTATATTTCCCCCCAAACCAATGAAAACAAACAAATATATATATATACATAAATATTTTAAAAGGATACCCGCGTGTGGCGGAAGTTAAATTAAATTCGTCGGAACTTTGAATCTTTGAATCTTTGAACCCATTTTTATTTTTTTTGTATACTTCCCCAGAAGTCCTATTTAAGCGAAAAACTCAGTGAGAGTTTTCATTTCCTAGATTTTTCACAATAATTATAATAATTTGTTCACAATGCCGCTTGCTTGCACAAAGCTATTTTATGTTCAAGTATAGAGAATATAATATAATTGACATGAAAGGAAAAGAAAGTCAGTTGTTAGAAATATAAAGGAAAATACTGTGAGTCTGTGACTTCCTTATGTCATATATGTAGCCAAAATTGTTTTCGAAAATCTGAAACCCCTGGGACCGATGTCACATATCGTTTGAAGCAAGCGAAATCATATATAGTTCTGTTGTTCAAAATGTAATGAGAGTTCGTGAAGAGTATAGTGGGCGTGGGTGTGGACGTGGGCGTGGGTAGGGAGCTATGTGCAATATAAACATACATATATATGTATATTCTAGAAATTGAGGAAACTTGAAATGTGAAAGCGCAGGATGAAACACAACGGAAGCCTGCCAAAGAGAATGCTGTCTGAAGCTCTGGGGATTGAACTTTCTAGGTATACGTATGGAAAACAAAATATTGTAATAATCTGCACACGATGCCGATGCTACCGACGACGTGAGAAAGATCCTTTTGCAAAGCTCAAACTATAAAGAGAAGCATATTTATGCGGAAAATACCACCAAAGTATCTGCAGGTAAGGTTGTCCATGAGTAATAGAAAATATGAAAATTTACAACAGCTACCACCCCCCTCCCCCCTACCCTGAAGGAAAGTTGAAGATAAGAGGAGAGGTGGTGAGGAGCGAAAGGAAGCGTGCTCTACAACATGATTTCAAATAACAACTCCTTTATGGTAGCGATTTTTTTTTTTTTTTTTTTTTTTTTAAACATGAACGTCCTTATTTTTGGCTGGATCCGGAAGAAAATCCTGGAGTGCAGAAATAGCATCAGAAACAGCAACAGCAGCAGCCAGCATCACCCAGCATCTGCATGAAGACCTCGCACGTATATATACCACCAGATGTATGAGAACATTCATATTATGCTTCTGTATGCAGCCATGCATAATTTGCAAATGTCAGAGCTGAGCTGTCTCCAAGGATTTCAAAGCGGACGAAAGCTGAGGGATTTTTGTTTGTTTTTTTTTTTACACAAACATACCCAGACCAACATTTTTTTTTCGTATTTTTTTTTTTGTTTTTTATTTTTGGGAACATGTCCCGCTTCTTGTTAGGAATACGTCTCTTCAGGCATTATCTAAACTGAATCATAAACTAGGACCCCGACAGCGTTGACAAGAAAGCATTGAGTAGAAAAAATGGACTGAACTTCACTCTAATACAGCAGCAAGCAAGCAATGTTTGTTTTCTTTAGGGACAGCAAAAATGTGATCGGGAACTATGGGAGTTCAAGACTTGAAAAGGACCTGTCTTCATGGACTTGTCCCATTTTCATTGCCATTTATACATTTATATATCTATGTATATAAATTTAAAAGAAAAAAAATTAATTCATGTATGAAAAAAATACTCTCAATCTATCTGTGTGAAAGGTGGCACACTTAGCCAAAGTCCAAAGTTTAAATTAACAATTAAAGTCATCTCCTTTATGGGATTTAATTTGATTTTTTTTTGTTCTCTTCTTCTTCTTTTTCTTTCCAACTAAAGAAGGGTTGGGGGATATATCGTTGTGGATTTCTTATATTGGTTTCTAGGATGTCATTAGTTGAAGTTTTTTTCTTTCTATGTCCCTGTTGCCCACTCTATCCCACTCTATAACTAGAAACTACTTTTTTGTGTGCATATATATTTTTTCTAATGAAAAGAAGACTCGTTAGTGTATGTACGTCCTTTAAGATAGAAGTAAACTGAAAGTGAAATCCGATTTGTGTGTCCATGTGGAAAATGTGATTTAGTAAAATATGTACATAAAGGGTCATTCACTTTTCGGTTTCGAAAGTAAAGCTTAATAAAACACACACATCGATACATTTTTGGTGAAAATTTTATTTCATTATAAAATTTGGACTTTGCCATTAAGTGTGAAAAAAAAGTATCATTCAAAAGGCCGCCTCGGGAAGATTCGCAGCATGCGATTCTTTTGAGGTAATTTTTAAACATTTTTTCGCATATTTCGGGCGGTATCTCGGCCGTAACTTGAGTAATGTTGGTTTTAATTGCGTCTAGAGTTCGGAGATTATTCGCGTAGACACGGTCTTTTGTGTAGCCCCACAGAAAAAAATCTAACGATTTCAAATGGCATGATCTTGGTGGCCAATTGACGTCACCAAAACGTATAATTACGCGACCACGAAACGCAATAAAGCCATAATTGGTCGTGTTGTGTGGCTTGTTGCCGCGTCTTGTTGGACCAAGTCATGATCTTCAATCGCTGGCCAAAAAAATTCGACCATATCGTTCCGAATTGACTGTAACCGTCTGCCTATTGGCATCTTCGAAGAAATAAGGACCAATGACACCTTTCGACCATAGAGCATAGAGCCAAACAGTCACTTAATCTGGATGCGATGGCACTTCTTCGATCACTTGTGGGTTTTCTGAGCCCAATATGCAGCAATTTTGTTTGTTTACATAACCAACTAGTGAGAAATGTGCCTCATCGCTGAAGAAAATGTTGTTCGAAATATGCGCGAAAAATGGCTACGTTTGAATCACTACTTTTGTAGTAAATTTTAATAATTTTAACGAATTGTTCGATTGTTAAGCGATCCATTATCGTAAATGGCAAACATTCAACTAATAATTTGGATTTATAATATTACTTCAAATATGACAGCTGAGTTTGACAGGTGTCAAATTCCAACGATACTAACTTGAAACCACGAAATGAATGATCCTTTATTTCTTCATTTTGTTTTTTTTTTTAATATGTTACGCTTGTGCTTTCAATCTTTTCTAAAAAATCTAAAAACTAGTTTATTTGGACGATGAAAAAGAAAGATAAATAGATCAAATTTTTTCCGCATTTTTCAGTTTGGTTAAGGAAGTATAGTTTTAGATAGTTTTTTAATTTAAATAAATTTGTTAAAGGTGTAAGTAGATTTAATTATCTTTATAAACAGTTTTGGGATATACCACTTGAGATAAATTTTAAATTTTTAACGATGCCGGCATCGAAAGTTTTTTTCAATTTGTCACTAAATTCTTAAAATGGAGCACATCGAAGGGAAGGGACGTTTATTGTCAATTTAGAAGTGAAAGCCACAACCACTTACGAGGTTTGTTTGCGGAGATATCGGGTTTCGAAACAAATCTGATTTTTAAAATTTTGAATGCAGCCGGAATCGTAAATTTTGTCAAAATGTCACTACAAATTTTAATTGTCGAGTTAGTGTCAATCTTTTCAGCATAGTTATGTAAACTTAAAATGCAAGAAAACAAGAAAATTTACTGTTTTTTTTTATTGATTTCAAGGCGGCATTCGATTTTATAGACCGCAAAGCTCTTTTATAGGAATTTCTGAGAAACTCCTTAATGTTATTAAAGATCTCTATGAAAATACTGAGGCAGCTGTCTGGGAAGGAGAAAAACTATCGGAATGGTTTAAGACGTCATTGGGAGTTAAACAAGGATGCTTATTAAGTCCACTTTTCTTCGCATTGTACATTAACGACATCTATGAATTCATCGGAGCCGGTTTAAGTATAAACGGTTTGAAGATAAGACTACTCACCTATTCAGACGATATTGTGTTGCTTGCTGATAGCCCACAAGTACTCCAGGCAATGATCGATAAAATAGCAGAATATACTCTACGATGGAATCTTATCATAAATCTTGAAAAGTCGAAAGTTATTGTCTTTAGAAAAAGAGGTGGAAGGTTAAGCTCACAAGAAAGCTCGAAGTTGAACGGGCAACCTATTGAAGTTGTAAAGAAGTATAAATACCTTGGCGTATGGCTAACTCCTGGACTATGTTTGATGTAACATTTTAAGGAAAGGTCAAAGCTGGCTCGACAGAGCCTTAATTTTACATGGAGCAATTTTATCACGAATAAAGATGTCAGAATCTCCTCAAAAGTAGAAATTTTCAACGCCGTATCTAGGGCTATATTAGGATAAGGAGCTTTAATATGGGGATTTGTAAAACATGATGAAGTAGAAAAAGTGCAAAGATATTTCTTTAAAAAAGTACTCAGCCTACCAAACTTTACACCGAATTACATGCTCACCCTAGAGTGCCAAATGAAACCAATATTCAAAAACACGATGCGCCGCCATATGAACTATTTGGGAAAAGTCTTAAACTGTTATGGTAACAACAGACTACCCAAGGTCATAGCAAGTATAGTAATAGAAAAGCGGATATATTGGTTTCAGAGTTGAGAAAAAAACATTAGGCAGACTAACTATCTTGAAAACCTACAAGACTTTGTTTCAAATAGAAATCTATTCAATATACTGTTGTTGGCGAAGTAGCAGAACGAATTGCTGGTGATGACAAAAACGAAGCATCCCAAGTAACATAGTTGGAGCTATTAGATGCAAAACTGTTCTTTTACAGCTCTTAGCTGGCAAAATTGAAAGCTATTGCTCTGTAAAAGATTATTTAACAGCTCCTTTCATTTTATTTAAAAATTATGTTCTATAATTGAAGTTTGAGAACACTTTTAGCTCTATTAACTTTATAAAGCATCAAGATTTAAAAATATGCTCCATAACAAACTTTACACGTCTACTATCTTGCAACCTGTCAATATCAGACAATTTATAGACGTTATACAGCTGCTAGCAACACATCCCCAAAATACTAACGCATTATCTTCTGAAATGTAAAAATTTAGCATTTACAGAGCTGTACAAAAAGCGGCTGTAGAGCCGAATTACTAATATTTGCACACAAATACTTCGTGAAGCGCATGCGCATTTTCCAGTTTTAAAAAAAATCTATAACAGCTGTATATGAAACCTCTCTAAAAAAATTCTATAGTACTCATGTTATAGGGTGTTCCATACTAGAATACGAAGAAAATAATTATTTCAAATGAAAAAATTAAACCAGTTTAAAATAAATTAATTAATTTAATCCTGCATGATGTGTCGTTCTCGTCATATTGGTTGTTTTTTCCAAATGGCGGGTGAGTTATAAAAACTTTATTTGATGACAATTTCGTTTCTAAAAATACGCTTTGGAAATTTTATTACGTACATATAAAAATATACCGAGGACCTAAAATAAATTTTTGGAATAAAATATTCTTCAAATAAAAATCTTCGTTCATAGAAATAATTCTTTTTTATTTATTATCCACTTTCCGAAACTTTCAATTTCTGAAACACCCTTTTTATTTCATTAAAAAATATAAAAACCAGAAAAATGCCATCTTGTTAACACTAGCTCCAAAAGTACAGAAAGCAAATCTTTAAGTGATATAAGAGCTAGATATCAACAGTAATCAATATTGCAGCTCTATAACAATCAAAAATATAGCTCAAAATGATTTTACAGCTGTATTGAAGAAACCTTCTTCCCTTATGAAAACATGGCGGCGAGAAAAAAAAGTAATGCAATATTTTCTTTTATTCACTAAAAAAAAGAAATATCTATCCCCGCGCTCTCACTCAAAATCAAACTAAATTGTATTTTTAACCAAAATTAATTTATTTCGAATTTGAAAATTTTTTGTTTTTAGAATTTTAAATTTTTTTAGTTATTATTTATTTTTATTTGACAGCTTAAAATACAAAATTTCGAAGGCGCGTTGTAATTTAACAAAGTACCCGCATAACGTTTGAGAAAAAAATTAATTCGCACTTAAATTAAACTAACATTTCACCGAAAAATATTAAATTCCTTTATTATTTATTTTGGTAGGAAATTATAATTGGCATATCTTAGAAAATTATACATTATTTATACTATCAAACGATTCACTTATTCTATATAAGTATTAAAGCGTGCCTGCATTTATGTTTGGTATTATATTTATTACTCAAACCAATACGAACAAACATCTTTCAAAAGATGCTCTTTAAAGGTGTATGACATAGACCTTCAGAGTCACTTGCCACTAATAACGTGCTTCTTAAGAGAAAAAAAGTGCTCTCAAACTCAAAGAATTAGCTGCAAATGAGCTCGACTTAAGTTCTAAATGTGTTTCTAGAGCTCATTATTAAAAAAATGAGCTTTAAGATTAGCTCTAGAAGCGTTGCTATAGCCTTTAAAGAACTAAAAATGTTACTTGGGATTACAAAGAGCGCAGCTTACACGATTTCATAGCTTATACAATCTACTTGATTTTGAGACTGGCATGGAGTATGTTTGCGATGATCAGAAGTTCCCCATGATCAGATGGATTTTCAAAGCGAGAGCAGGCCTAATAAATCTCAACGGTACAGCAAGGATAGCATGAGAAAATGTGAACTGCTCTCTCTGCAACTTGCAAGAAGAAGAATCCCTTCTTCACTTTATTGGAATCTGTCCAATTCTGAATAGTATACGCCGAAATTGCCTGGGAAGACCCTAGTTGGACGAAAATATGGTTGTAAGCTTACTAAACGGAGAAATGAACTGGATTCCATTAGTGAATTTCCTTAAATCTGCACTACACTACTGAAATCAACTGATAAATGAATTTAATTATTAGTTATATGTAATATTAATTAAAAAAAAAAAGAGCTAATCTAAGTAAAACATAAAACTCAGGGTTTTCAAAATTTTAAATTTAATAATGTATTTGATCGCGATAGACGACGTAAAAGTCATTGTTGAATATTTTTCTTTTGTTTTCAATATATTAATACATAATTTATTATTTTTTTTTAATTATTTTAACAATTAAATTTTTGGAAAACAAGTATTATACATAAAACATAAAAATTTATAAATATGTATCAGAAGAAACTGCAAGATGAATAAACACTACTACTACTACTACTATTATACTGCTACTACTACTACTACTACTAGTGTCAAATTTTCTCCGATAAGGTCATTTGATTTCCTATTTACCACTGAAAACCGCAATTTCTTCCGAGAATTGGTTCTGGAAGTATTGCCATCCAAACACTTTGGCTGGCAATATCTCGAGAACCACACCTTCTAGAACCTTCTGGTTTTCAGTTTTCCAAAGATCTTAAAAATATATAAAGCAATTTTGGAAATCGCAACCACTTACTATTTTCAATTGCGGAAATATTGCTATCCAAACAAATTTTTTTAGGGTTCGATTCGATCCGCAGTCAAATCATTTTATATGGAAAACAAATATTTTTAAATTTTGTATCGTGCGATTTGAGAGTTTTTTACTCCCAGATCACGAATATGCTTTTCTGAGGTTGCTAGAACTCTTAATTCAGCCGCAAATTGATTTTAGAGATTTTGTTTAAATTCGGTTAAATTACGGACATAAATCGGATTTTTTCAAAGTTGTTTATTTTGGCTGTGTGATGCATCGATGGAAAGGTGGCATTCTCCAGATTACCGTTTTCCCAACCACTTGGTTCAGCTGAATATCACTTTTGAAGAGTAAAAAAGGATATTTTTGAGGTGCCTTTTAAATTGTTCGATATAAATCGAGGGCGATGGTCTGTTTTTGGAACAATTTATAAAATTGCGTACATCGATAGAAACGGTATTTATTGTCAATTGAGAAGTGAAAATCGCATTTTTGATTAGAAATATATATAAACATATTCACCAAATCATTTACTTTATTTAAAATAGCTTTTAACAGCCTTTAGTCCTATAAAAATTTGGCGTTTCTACCTGGCGATTTCGCTAGTGACGGCCTTTGTCATTTTTTGTTAAGTTCAGTTCATCATAAATAGATTTCCTGACGAATATCGAATATCATTTACCTTATTGCCAACTTGAATATACAAATATTTTTTGCTAATTCAATTATCATTCCGAACGTAACCCCATGATGCCACAGTAAAATCAGTTTGCAGATGGATTTTTTTTTCTCAGCAAGAATATAAATTTCAGTTGCAACCAATATCTCTTACTCTTGGTTTTCTATTTCTGTGACTTATCGTTAGAACCAGCCATTCTCGTCTTGGCTTTGTTGAATTTATAAGCACGCAACCATTTGCATGTGGATGTTGTTAACTTGGCTGGGTTGGTCCTGACAGGCACGCTCCATCTTTGAAGCTGATGTGCCTCCTTCCGTCTATAGGAGAAGACAACCAGCCCGCCAGCCTGCTTGCCCGCCCGCCGCGCTCCATACTCTGTTTGATTGGTTGTTTCTTTAACAAAACGTAGAGGAGTGTTGCATGTTGTATATATAGATCTGCAAACCCAACTGACGTCCTTACATCTTCGGCAACAGGATAAAATTGAGCAAAACATTTGATAAATCCTTCACACAGCAGTACATAATGTATATCCTGGTTGCAAAAGGACCACGTGTGTGCAGTGCATTCTATATGCACACGCTACCATGTTGTATAGTCTGAAGGGTATAGGTATGTAGGTAGTAACAGCAGCAGCAGCAGCAGCAGTACAAGCAAACAAATAAATTATTCCTTATTTTGGTATTTTGCTGGTTCAACGGTTTGAAATTTATGGTTTTGGGCGAACCTCTTGAACTCCCCCCCCATATAGTCCCGACCCGGGCGCCATTCTGCTAAGAGCTAACATATTTATCCGACAATTGCATTGCAGTGTGTGAAAGCTGGTCTCTAACACAAATTGATACTCCCTTGTCGAAATGTTGTTTTTGTTGTTGTTGTTCTTCTTCTTGGTGCGCCCAGAGCTTGCTGCTCAACGGGGAACTAGATTTTTGGAAAATTTAAGCATTTCATCCAAATAATATGTAAATGCAAAGGCTAAGGTCTTATCGCATCACTGTGTTTGCGGTTTGTTTGTCGGTAATTCTTCTCTGTTGGTGTTGACTGTTGGGTTTGTGGTATATTTGTATTTGTCTACATAAATATATGTGTTTCGTGTATGTCGAATCAAACTTGATCCATATCAAAAAATAATTGCTTCAAACAGTGTTCCTTTGTTAAAGAGTTAAAACCAAAATGTAATTATATGAGTTAAAACCAATTTCCTTGGTTAAAACTCCTTAAATAGCTGTTGTGCATAAATAATTTTTTTTTTTTTTTTTTTTGTGAAATTTAGAGACTTTTATTGCCCATTTGGGGGTTATACGAAAAAGTATTATTATGATTCAACAATTTTGTTGCATTATATGGCATGTTTAATGGGCGCGCACAACACTGTACCTCTGTTTGGCTCGCTTGAAAAAAAAGGAAAAAAAATTAAATACAAAAATTAATGCGCTGTAAATCATGGGGATATTGGGTCCGCTGGGGGAGAGACGTAGAGCTTGGTGGTAACGGACTTAATTCGTTTCATTTCTTAGATGAACTGCATGTGTACACTGCAATGAAAGTTAAGTTTGTAAAATATTTTCACGAATTGCTGCGCTATGCCGTTTAAGTTTACCTTTGGGCTTTAGAGAGGTGCTTATGGCCCGGATGTGGTGCGAGTGTGGAAGGAATTAGTTTTCGGCAACAAGAGTGCAATTTGGTATTCTTGGTGAGAGAATATGAATTTATTGCAGGTAATTTCTATAGAAATAACGTACAGCTTTTGGCGAGATGTGGTAAGGATATTAACTTGGTGTTGAATAAATTTTCCAAACAAAAATTATTCTTTTTTTGTGCCCGCTTTTTTTTTTGGAAGAGAGTTGGATGATGAATGTATCGCAGACATTAATATTTTTTTTTTGTTGAATATATACCTTCCTTCTATATAATAAAGTTAAGCTTTTGCAGATGCTGAGTTAGAAAAAGTTTTGAGCAATTACGCAAAAAACAAAAAAATATTAATTGAGTGCTGGTAGTTTTTTGGAATGGTAGAGCTTATGTTTCATTTGCACGAACAAAATTTATTGTAATATGTGAAATGTAATTTATTGTAAAAATTATTCGTTTGGAGTTTTTTTTTTAGTAATTTTGGATTACAATATTGAGAAAAAAGGTACTTTAATGGCATTTCTTCCTTTACTAATGAGACTCTAAAGAAAAAGTACTTTAAAAATGTTTGTTCTGTAATAGTTCACCTAAAAAGTGTACCAACATTTTTAGATCCTTTTCCGAAAAAGGTTATGAGTAGTGTTTTCCAATAAAGAGGGATCAATTTTGAAGTGGAATAAAACAAGCTGTGTGTGAGGTATTAATGAAATTCTTTTTTTTTATTTGAAAGGCCTATATATGCCATTATGTATATGAAATAATATGACATCGTTTAAATTTTCGCTGCGACGCGACTTCGCACCGTAGTGACACAGTTCTGAGAGGTTCAATTTTGAATGAATCTGCTGCTTATAGGTACATCAGACTGAATTTTAATTTGGTTATATTGACTTTGAGTGCATTCGGTTGATTGCGGCTTATTGGCATAGTACTGCGAATTCTGAAAACCCCACAAGCAAATGTCGAACGGGGTCAAATCGCACGATATTGGTGGCAAATTCATGTTACTCCGCGAGAGTAAAACCTACCCTAAATTGGTTCATGCAGAATATCCATTTGTGGCACACGCTGTGTGGCATGTAGCGCCGCCAATGCACTGTGGTTCAAAAAGCCAAAAGTCGCGGAAAAATACAAAATCCCGTATTTTTTTTTTATTTTTAAATTGTTTGGTTTATGAGCAATTTTGTTCTAGAGTAAAACAAAATTATGTTATTAATTATTAATATTAATAACTAATTCATTTATTATCTTTTTTGGAATTATAGCATATTACTTTTCTTACATGGTTATTTTATTTGTAAGTAAATTAAAATTTCAAGTAAAAAAAATTGTTAATATTTCTATGGCAATAATGTAAATAATTATGTCGACGTAAACGATTTTCGCTTTTTCGATTGTTAATAGTTCCCAGTTAGAGAGCTACTTTTCTCTCTCTCATCCCCATTTTGGAATCATTACCCGTTGAAAAGCTATCTTATGATTCCTAAACAAAATTACCATTAGAGCTTTTAGACAAAAATTCAATATTCTCACAAACTCTTTTTTTTAACATTTAAACTATTCTGTCTTGCCACAGATTTTTAACAAATAAACCAAAAAAAAAATAATTTTTTTATGAGTTTTTGAGGTTTGGATAGAGCTACAAAACAAAAAATAGCTGCGTCCCGCTGAAAAATTACTAGGATATATTATAGCCTCACTATTTGTTAAACCATTATGCCAAATTTCAGCTGCAACTTTTACCAATGTTTAGAGATAATGTAATTTGTCTACAAAAAAGCATATTCTCGGTGCTAACATTTTTGTCTTAAAAGCAAATTTATTTATGGAATGTTTGAGTTATATTAAAAGTGTTGAATCCACATATAGTCCCAGAGGTGGACTGGGAGTCAAAGGGCCTCCCGGGACTTTAAGAAAAAGGGCCACAAAATAATAAAATGAGTAGAAGTAATGAAAAAAGATTTTCTTCGAAAACGACGATAAAAATTTCGGATTTGTCAATTCCTCGCAATTTCTGTTTTATTAGAATAGGCTAGAAATCTAACTAACGATTACACCACGGGCTACTACCTACTATTTTTCTACCTAATTTAACTAAAAATCATTCAAAATTGGGAATTGGGCTATACACTTTTTCAACTTCCGTATCTGTCTTAGGAAAAAATGACTTGGACATAAAAAGTCATATTTAGCTTCGTATGCAGTAAAGAGAAATTTAACTTGATTTTTGAAAACATTGATGTAATAATGCAAATGTCATTATTAATATTTTCTTCTTTTACAGAAACTTTGAAAATACTCATAAGTCATAACAATCGAAATATCCTTGTTGTTATTTTTTATTTATTTTCTGCGGCCCTGAAATATGTATCAACTGCCGTTTGAGTTCTTTCGCTGATATTAAACATTTCCACGAAATATTTGTAGTTTTTAGCTACAATATCCTCAATATTTATTTCACGGCCCATCAGTAGATTTGTGAGGAACCAACAGCTTTATACTCATTGTGGAGGCCCTTAACAGAGCTGTGTGGGCCTCTTGAGATTCCATTGGGGCCACAAAAGCTGTATATTTACTGTAAAGCCACTAAGAAATCCAATTTTATGGAACAATTTTCTCTTAAAAGTACAGAAAGTACTGGGGGGGAGGGGTTAATCCCCTTGATCACTCCTATATACGCAACTCGTACCAACCTTTGCATGTACCTATTATTTGGAAGAAGGTGCGGGAGTCGAACAGTTTCTATTTTCAGTTGTTAACCATTCGGAAAGAATTACGATGGCAATATAAATATATATAACAGATAATATATCGCATTTTTAAATCGGATCATTGAACTGAGCATGATGAATAAAAATACCTAACCTTTATAAATAAGCCAGATACTCAAAGGACATTTTTATAATTTCTATATTGCTTGATAAAATAGATATACCTATACGTACTCCCATCATATCAAATCCCATCACATTAATATAAAATGATTAATGTGAGTACAAAAATGACCTTCAACAGTAACCAAAATCTAAAGAACCAAATTAACATAATATCCCGACCTTAAAAAAAAATAATAAAAAAATAAAAACTTCAAAAGCGATCATCGAAAGATGAACCACATATAAATGAAAAAAAAAACAACAACAAATATAAAGTTAAAAATCCTAAACACAAAAAAAAAACTCTCTTCTCTGATTGGCAACATAGGGCATTAAATCATTTCTGATTTATAAAAAATTCATATTATGATAATTCCTTGTTCGAAAGTAAATACATAAATAAACCCAATTCGCTTGTTTGAAAATCCATCCCAAAAACATGGCACTCTGGCATGAAGTCACCACAGGAAGCGTGTCAATAAAATTTACTTTTTATGGATTTACGATTTTCCATCCGCACGTCCGACAACGAAAAAATCCCACTTTATATCCTCTGGCCCGGGTTTGGATTCGGTTCTCTTTTTCTGTAGGTGATTTACCATTGGACCGTTCGTTCCGTTGTATAATAAAATGTGAAAGAACTTTAGTTTAACTGAAATGGCATTGAAAGATTTTTTCGTTTTTCTTTTTTTTTTTTCTTTTTATTAAAACTTCCCCCCCCCCCCTAAATCGAATGGTTGCTGTTTCCGCTGCTTTAGTCTCATAAATTTTATTTAGGATTACTTTTTTATTTTTTCAACTCTCTCAAAAGCTTAACTATAATACACGGCAACTCTGGAACATACATTGAAATCGAAATGTTTCTATACTATAAATGTATATAAATATTATGGAAGGGTAGGGTAGGGTATATGATCCCTTAACCGATTTCGGCGAACACTCTTGCTCTCAATTTAGATGATTTATTATCTTCTATATTCTGTATGGGCGTTCAGTAAAAATTCAATTCGAATAAGTTGCCAATAAAAATGGGTAAAATAAAAATCATTTTTAGGGGAAATCCGAAAATATATAGAGGTTAGGTTAGGTATAGGTAAAATGTTTAATGACTTTACGTCTATCTGATGGTACATGCGTTGGAAAAATGATTAAATTACGTCGCGTTTTACGCGATTACACATCAGACGTGAACAGAATTATAAATACACATTATACACAACCCTATTTCTATATCTTGAATTTTTTGCCTAAGAATGCTTGAGAAATATAATCCATGAGATTTCTCAAGATTTTATATCTTCTTTTCGTGTGGTGTTGACTTGGCAATTTTTTGGTTATAAAACGTTGGTAATAATAATAGAGGGAATGTTGGGGTAATCAAAAAATTTTTATTTTATTTTTTTATAAAGGAAAACTAAAAATAAAATTTGGAAGTATAATAAGAACGTGTTATAGTTGTAGGTACATACATATGTGTTGTAATACTTATTTAGGCTAAAAAGTTAGTTTTTTTATTGGAAGTATCGTTGTAATGATAAAATGATTTCAGGCTAACCGAACAAGATTTTCATGGTTTTTCTTCGTGACTGAGTTTATCTCGCCGTTGTCCAGGATTCTTCATAAAGAAGCAACGAAACTTCTGCTTGGAGGGTCTAAAGTTCGAATAAAATAGCAATCAATGGGAAATCCTTGTGTTATGGTCGGGAATCCTCTAGTAGCTGCTACTATGCATCCTTAGCGGGCAGAACTCTTGAAGAACCTTGTTCAGTAAAGATAAATCCAAAAAAATCAAACGATCCTTATGAAAACACTTGTGGCTAGTACACGACCCTAGGAACAAAACGGTGAGCCCCAAAGGAGAACCTTGCAAAATGAGCTATACTTGAACAGAAGCTCAGAGGAATTAAACGATCGGGAAATCTCTGGGAAGTCCCTCTATAAATAAAGGCGTTAGGTAATAACGCCCAAATCGATTTAGAAATATCGCCCAAAAAAATTCTGAACAATTGTTGTAGTTTTTTTTTGCTCCCGACTTTTTTAATTTTTTTTTAAAGAAAGAACTCCCAAAATAAAAATTTTAAAAGTCAAATGGGAAATAACGCCCAAAATTGGAAATATCGCCCAAAACAAATCCAGAAAAAGGAAATAACGCCGGTCTTACAGCAAATAACGCCCAAATATGTAATAATAATAAAACTCAATACTAACCTTTACAATATGGAATTTTGAAAATTAAACCGCGCACAGTGGGCCGAAATTGCATTTTGCGTCTCAAAAATGATTTTTTAAAAATTATTGTGGGATCTGAAATTTGTATGCATATTAATCAAGGAAAGGTCAAATTTTATATTGCAATCAAAATTTAATGAATTAAGTTGCATTATTTAATGATATGGCTACCAAAAGTGGTCGCCATACACAATCCTAAAAGAATGGCAAAATTAAGAACGTTTTTAATAGAGTTTTTTTTTTCAAGTGTTTTATAGTAATCACACAAGTGTTATATATATCGTTGGAAAGCTTATAATTTTAGCTTTTCAAATAAATGAAAATAAAAAATAATAAAATAATTTCTATAACAAAATTAATGATTTTTATTAACATGTTTTTTTTTCTTTGTTTTTATGTTTGATTAAGGTTTTAAATAGTTGCGCTGTCTTGAGCTGTTTTCTTTCATAGTGCATTTTATTCCTAAGTACATAAGTAACAAGGCACAGAAAAAAAAATTTGCTCCAATTGTGCCCTTTTTGAGCAATGGCAATATATGTTCCATAAAGTACGAGGAAAAAAACTCCCATAAGCTTCGTTTAATTTTTCTTTTTTTTTTAAACTCTGTTTTTACACTCGCAATCGATAGATTCCGTTTAATATGCTACTTTCACAAATGAATGTAAAGTAACCAGTGACGTAGATGAAGCAAAGGGGGGGGGGTGTCCTTTTTTCCTAATCACATATTTTCAATATTCAATATTTTTGTTTTTGATGGTTACTACTCAAAATTCGGTTGTTCCTTTTTTTATGGAACCTATGCTATGCTATGCTAATTCTATGGCTCGGGATGATATAACTCTTCTATATGTTTTCTGGTTTTTAATAGAAATATGCAACTTACACGACTTTTCTGTTGTTGTTTTTCTATATCCGATCCGAGTTCATGGTTTGATATCTTGAATATGGAATATCTCCCAGTATTTCCTTATTTTAAATATTATTTTTTTTAAGCCCCCTTCAACAAAAAACTACCGCCGACAATGCCTCAATGCATGAAAATTAGAAGAAAATAACAAATAGTTAAAAAAAAATTTTGTGTTCAAAATTTGATTTGAGTAATTATTTAATAAACAACGGAAAAGTTTTATTAGAACTCAAAAACTATCGACATAACAATTACCAATTTAACAGGTGTATAACCACGATTAAAAGCAATTAGGATGAAAAATCGCATACAAATAAATTTTAAACAGCTAAATCAGGTATATGTATGTATGTATGTATTAAGGGTATTTTCCATAAGATGTAAATAAGGCGAATACGAGAAAAAAATCGTTTAAGAGGTGGGGTCTATTTCACCCCGTTTAGGCAGATTTTCAAGTTTTTAAAAATCGACTTGAATTATAAAAAAAAATATTTAAAATCAACGGAAATATTTCACGTTATATTTTTTTTTAAACCCAAAAATCCATCTCATAATTCTGTTTTTAAATTAAATTATTTCAGTAAATATTTTTGGAAAAATAAATTTTCAAAATCAAAATTTTGAAAAAAAAAAAAATAAAAAAAAAAATTTCAAACTATTTTTACAAAATTTTACGTTGTTAAATAGAATTTTGGTTATTAATATTCAATGCTCTGATCAATTTTCTGTCAAGCACTAAAAGCCAGATGCTTAAATGTCTTCTAGTTTTTGAGATAATTGAAAATTTATAATGAAAATCTATATTTTTTATAGCCAAAATTATAATTTTTTAACTTTGAATAAACTATACATTTTAAACCGAATATGGATTTTAAAAATAAGTTTATTTAATGATTCATTATATTTTATAGGTAATGTGTTCCAAATTTGACCTAATTATTTCAAGAGACAAAAAAGTTACAGATTTTGAAACACTGAGGTATGTATGAGGAGGTATGCTGCCCCCCTGCATCCTCCCTTCTGCTTGGACATATTGTAGGATTTGGTGTAGCTGCGAGGCTGGGTGTATGCATAAGTTTCTTTTAATCCAGATTCTTTAAATGCTTTGCATACACCCAGCATCGCACCTGCCCCAAATCCTTAATTTCACATTGGAAATATCGCCTAAAATTGAAGACATAACGCCCAAATTTTACAAAAACAATTTACATTGAAAATATTTAGTCGATATTTCCAACTTAAGATTTGGAAAAATATAAATTTGGGCGATATTTCCAATTTTTTTTTTTTGTGATAAAAAAAAATTTGGGCTATATTTCCAAATCGATTGGGCCGTTATTTCGTTGGGCCTTATTGCCTAACGCCATAAATATATACTAAATAACAATACAAAATACTTGCAAAATTTGGCTGAGTTAATTTTGATATCCCATATTTCGTAGAGGTAGTATTTCCAAAGACGTCCCATGTGCTCCTCAACTCTTCGGGCCGCAATAATCAGGGAAATTTATTGCGTTGTCGGGTTGAGGTTGGTCAGACGTCTATATGTTGTAGAGTTACGGTCCAAGATTTGACCCTTGAGCAACTCCCGCTCTGATGGATTTGGTTCCCGAATGACTGTTTTCAATCTGGACGAAAAAAGACCTGGAATTGAGAAAATTGAATATAATTTTAATTAGTGGAGCTGAAAATTTGAAACGGGTTACTTTGTATATTAATTCCCATATCTAAATGCTATAAAAAGCTTTCTATATATCGAGGAAGCATCCAACAGCAACCTATTGGTTTTTGAGAATTCTGTAAAACATCGTTTTAAAATCCGAAGAGCGAATGAAGCGTAGAATGGTTCTCTCGAAATCCGAACTGCATATTGGGGATGATGTTTTTGTTATTCCAAAACGTCTTGATCCTCCGAAGAATAAGTCCTTCCAGAATTTTATTGGTGTTGCTTAGCAGAGAGGTGGGGCGATATCCATAAATCGTGCTCCTATCGAATTTTTTTTGATAGAGGCAGCTAAGCTGTCTTCCATCTCCTCGGGAAATAGTAATTGTTGACGCAGTTGTTCAGCAGGATTGCAAAGAATACCATCATGTCTGGTTCGAATGAATTTTAAAGCGTCCAATATGGATTTCCTCAACTTCTTCTTCGAGGTTTGTAAAATTTCCAGTCGTCTTGTGATCACTGGCAGGGTTATCATCATTAAAGATGGTAATTTAAGTGTTTGTTTGCTCCAGCCGATGTATTGTTGATCTGACTTCCTCGGGGAATGCAGGGTCATTGGGTGGAATTTGCACAAAATTTTCTTCGAAATATTCCGCAAATGCTTCCGCTTTATCCTAAGCAGTCATATGACTTTCACATGCCTAGTGCCAATTTTTTCTGGTAGAGTCCAGGTTTGATGTTTTGTAGCCTTTTTTGGAACTTGTTGCTGTTGTAATGTTGAAGAGCATTTCTTAACATAATGTTCGTGTGAAGTAGTTCTTTTTTGACGTTTGGTCTTTGCAGTCGCTGTCGATGTTGATACAATTTGATAATCCCTATTGGTAGATGCTGTCTTCGAAGTCATTGAACTTTTCAGTTCGTCCAAGCCATTTGTGGTGAGCTCCATTAGTTCTATGGCTTCCTCTATTTAATTATTGGTGAGGTTTCTGTTGGCATCCGGCATAAGTATATTGTCTCTCTAATTTTTCTTTGTAACCTTTCGATATCCAGGTGTTAGTAACTGTTCGGAAGGTGAAGTTTATATTCTTACACTTCGTAACTGATAAAGGCTATATGTTCGGTGAGTGCTCTCCGGTGAAATAATTTTGTCATTTTCTTCATCTCCTCTTATAAAGTCTGCTGCTTTAAGACAGTGTGGACTGAGAAGATTTAATATACAATTTTATGGAATTTTATAAAATACAATTTTTTTTAAGCTTGCGGTTCATGCTTTATCGCAGATCCAACTGACCATTGGTTGTGTGACGATGATTTTCTTAATTTTCTGATGATTAAATTAGATATTGGACAAATTAATATGAAGGTCTTACACATAAAAGTATGGGAATTGACAATGGAGATGTTCTAAGGGACGAAAATTTAATGTTCGTAGAGATTTTGAATAAATGAAAAATAATTCTATGGTGACTGCAACTGAAGGTCCGCTGAAAATCTCTACGAACCTTTGCGACCGTTCTAAATGACCACGTGAGTGGTGCAATAATTCCGTTCAAAATATTATATTTTTATATGCCCTTAGAGCTAAATTAATTATTTATTTAAAAAAGGTATTTTTAATCAATTTTTTTCAGTCCGATTAAATAGTGCTAAGTTTTTTATTTGGCTGTTTTATTTCAGTAGTATATATAGAATTTGTATTACACATTAAAATCAAACCTTCGTATTTATTTTTTCCATCACCTCAACCCTTGACCTAAAGTTGGCCTTTGTCTGTTGATAAAATGAAGGTATAATAATCAAACAAATTAAATAACAAAAACATTTTTTCATAATTATGTGATTAAATTTTCACACCAAATTAGTCCGGAAAATTCCTTTAGTTGAATATTTTAAAAAGGAAACAAAAATTATTCATAAAAAATATGTATTAAAAAAAAAAAGAAAAAACATTTTAACATTTTAGCATTTTGTTTTATTTCATTATTATTTTTTTTTCTCACTTTATTATATTTACGTCCTGGCACAATAAAAATACAAATTCTTTTATAGACGAATCAAATATTTACAAACTATTACAAATAAACTACTGCAGGTAGGTGAAGTCGTAAGCAAAAAATTCTATGCAATGCTACAGCTGGAATAACATAATAAATTCATATAAATAGAACACCACAATCCCGATAGTGGTTTTGTATAAATAAAATTTATATTTCGATGTAGTTTATTTATTTTTTTTGTGTAAGGATGATGGAAAATTAATTTTTTTTTATTGCGAAAAATTCTAAAATAAAGTTAACCTGTATTTTAAGTGTGAAAAGTTGTTATATTTTTTTTGCTTAATTGAAAAAATACCCACGTTTAATTTCAGTGCCAAAGTTGTTGAGTTTGTATATGTGCGGGCTGGTGTTATATAGGTGAGTATAGAGTATATATAGTATTTTGAGGTTGCTTTTGGAATTTTGGTGTCATCTGCTTTTATATTAATTTTTTTTTTTCAAAAACAAGCTATTTGTAGATATACAAATGACCTTTCTTTTCAGTTGAAAAAATAATTATTTGTTTTACAGGTTAAAAGTCAATTTTTTTTTCAAATATGCAACGGTCCGTGGGTATTTATATTTAATTGGAGTTTTTTTGTTTAGAAAATTAAATTGAAAAATGTAAAATTTTTAAAAATAGAAGACATAAATAAATAAATATTTTGTATGAAGTAATTGCTAAAGTATGAAAGCGTGTTAAATTAAAAACTAAAAAATTATTGAAAATACTAGGTGACTCACTCCGGATTTGCACGGGTGAACAAATTTGATTTTGTAAAAAATTAATAAAAGAAAATATTAACAATAAATAAAACAAAATTGGATAAGAAGAAAAACACAAATAATAGGAGAATTATTATTTTTGTTTTTGTGGACACTATATTGACAGAAATTCAAAAAAAAATTGCGTCTTAGAACGGTACGACAGCATCTAATTGATGAGCCCAACTGTCGTGCTTGGGCGAAACGCGACTAAAATAAAAAAATTGTGTACATACAGTGTCGGCCAAAACTAAAGAACGAAATGACCTCACATTTAAAAAGTAATTTAATAAAAACCATTGAAAACACTTGTTTTTTTTTTATTATTTTAAATATACATGCCTGTAAGTTCTAAGGTCTTTTTAATTGCAACCTGAATTGCACGGCACTAGTTAGAAGGAATAGAAGAATAGGACAAAATTTTTGCTGGCACAGTGGACTGAGAAATAAGGTGTTTATTAAATATCTCATGAAATCTCATGGGTAGCGCTCAATTGAAACTGAGGGCATAGATAAAAGAATGCTGCCTGGGGCTCAAACCCACACCTCTATATTAGCAGTCAAGCACTACATCCACTGCGCCATTGCCACTCGCATACGTGATTTTTTTTTTTGTTGCTAATCGCATTAATAGTCTTAAACTCGCGACTATTACTTGTACCTTAATTCTTAAGTTATTTGTAACAAAAAAATAATAATAATTGGATATAAAATTTTAAATCAAATGCCATTTCTTTTTGTTCCCTATTTCACCCTATAATGGCTTTGTTTTAAAAGTATCCTCGAAGTCAATTTTTTTAATTTAACCTATCGAAACAAAAAAGAATGTTTAAAATTGTACGGTATTTTTTTAATTTCATCCCATTTCACCCTACAAATGGTTTAATTTTGAAAAATTTAAAGTCACAAGGAAATTTCTTAAGTAAAACCTTTTAAGCAACAAAAATTTGAAGCGGCACAATTTTTTGTTTTTACACCATTTCACCCTATATGTACCTATACAGCTAAATTTTAAATTACATTT
The DNA here is from genome assembly GCA_929447395.1 of Epistrophe grossulariae. NCBI lineage: Eukaryota > Metazoa > Arthropoda > Insecta > Diptera > Syrphidae > Epistrophe > Epistrophe grossulariae. The sequence goes on along the minus strand of OV839566.1, from coordinate 18,886,145 downwards.
TTTTCTTTAGGATTTTTAAAACAGAAGTGAAAAATTTTGCTGAGGAATCCTGTGCATTTAACTGAGATTACAGACAAAGGAAATTTGAAATTGAATACTTTTGTTTGGTGTACTCTAGGTATTTCACCCTTTAAATATCTTTATTTAAAATTTTTATTATTTTTAAGTTCCTCCTTATCCTCTTAATAAAACATTTGAAAAAGACAAAAGAATGTTTAAAATTCGACGATATTTTTTTTAATTTTATCCCATTTCACCCTACAAATGGTTTAATTTTGAAAAATTTAAAGCCACAGGGAAATTTCTTAAGTAAAACCTTTTAAGCAACAAAAATTTAAAGCGGCACAATTTTTTTGTTTTTACACCATTTCACCCTATATGTACCTATACAGCTAAATTTTAAATTAAATTTTTTTTCTTTAGGATTTTTAAAACAGAAGTGAAAAATTTTGCTGAGGAATACTGTTGATTTAACTGAGATTGCAGAAAAAGAAAATTTAAAATTGGATACTTTTGTTTACTGTACCCTATTTCACCCTTTAAATAGCTTTATTTAAAACATTATCTTTAAGTTCCTCCTTATCCTCTTATAAAGCCTTTGAAAAAGACAAAAGAATGTTTAAAATCTGACAATAATTTTTATTTTACCCCATTTCCTCCTAAAAATTGCTTAATCTTTGAAAACTTCGAACTGTATAGAGTCGTTTCTTAAGCCTAGTACGCTGCTGATGCGAAACGAAAATTTCCTGTGATCTCCAAACAGACAACGAAACGCTTGCGAAGACACAACAGAAAATATCCTTGGAGAGTTTCATTAATTCAAAAAACAAAATCAAACATAAACGCAAAAAATCAGAGAAACCCCAGAAGTAAGAAAATGATAAACAAAAAAAACACAAATAAAACTCAAATATCATTTTTCCGCACACAATAAATAGTCTGTATAATTAATTCAGTGCGAAAGAGGAGCGGAGACTTCTCCAAATAATCTGCTACAATTATGAATTTCGCTCTTCGAACAGCGTACTAAAAGACGGAAAAGCAAAACGAAATTTTCCGTTTATGATTTCGTTGTGACATTTTTGTATGGGATTTTTCGTTTCGCATCAGCAGCTTTAAGTAAAACCTTTAAGGCAAACAAAAATTTTATAGACCTACCACTTTTGGTTTGTTTTTTACCCAATTTCATGCGATAAATTGTCGTGGTCGCAAAAATTATCAACACTTCGGTTGGTTGCTATTTGACGACTCACTTTTCAATTCTTTCTGAGAATATTATTTGTTGCTGGCTTTGGAATATCATAATCATACCTGTACATACTAGTGATCAATACTTCGTTTTGGTTGGTATTCGGGCACACACTCCTCAATCGTGGGTTATTTTCTTGATAAATCCTGCTCATATAATTAAGATTGTTGAGAAAGAAAAGTTTAAATCTGATGTTATTTTTTTCTCTTTACCTAATTTCACCCTATAAATAGCTAAATTTTTAAAAAATATAAAACTTTAGAAACAAAAACAAAATTTTTTTTAAATCGCATGTAATTTTTTGTTTTTCCCCATTTTACCCTATAAATTTAAATTTTGATCAAGCCATTCAAAATTTTTTTCCTCAGTATTTTGACATCAAGACTGTAGCAATCCTGATGTTTTGAGATTGCTGAGATCTCAGTAGATATAGCAAGTGTTGTTTTTACCTCCAACAGATGGCGCTTTTTTTTTCAAAAGCTATAAATAAAAACACGCGTTTCAAAAACAGCTTATTTAGTTTTTTTGCCCTCTATTAAAATTTCCCCTTGTCCCTTAGCTTCCCCAAAAATGTCATAACTCATTTAAAATCGCCTTTTTATATAAATCTTAATAGATCTACAGCTCTTTTAAATTTGGAGCAAGTACATCCAACCTAGTAGTTCCATTTATTAAAATATTAAATCCATTTAAATAGTTGTTACTTTCTCCTCCCATATTTTGTTATCTATTTAAAAAAAAAAAAGGTTAAAGCAACGAAGATAAAACGCTTACAGGCGTCATTAATAAAAGTAGCAGTTTGTCCCCTTGATGTCTGATTTTCCAAATCAAGGCGTTTTCTTGCTCGCATCTGGCATAATAGTAAACGTAATATAGCTCCGGGAAAACATCCTCCTGTCACGTTCTGTTAAAGTATTCATAATATCTGACCTAGTCAAATCTTATCAATCCTTAAACATTATTTCTTCTCGCCTTGAGGCGATATATGTATACCAACCAACCACCGATGATATCTTTCAAAATTCGACCCTCTTTTCGTTTTACTTTTCCAAAATGAAAAAAAAAAAAAAAAACTTTAAATAGTCGCATTCAAAATGTCACTCCGAAACTCAACTGATAAATTTTACTCAAATTTAATTTGTAACGATGATGCTGCCTCTCCGTACATATCTACTGTGTCCTGCCTGCCTGACAGTCTTTTCAACCCTCATCGTCGCATATCGGAACGACATAAATTGGTCTGCTTACAAATTCATGAAATGTAGTTCGAGGATATATATATGTATGTATGTAGTTTAGTTGTATAATATGGGGATCTAGAATAGAACTAGGATGAGTATACATAACTGAATCTATCTATATCTACTGCATCACTAGGTATAATATAGTTGGGGATTGTGATTGGGACTGGTTGGGTTGTGCTTGTGGGTTGGTATTCTGTGGTTGTGGGGATGGACCTGTCAGAGCTGTATATGTCTCCATTCATTTTCATTTTATAAATCAGCATCTGGTAGAGCGACAAACGATCAAGATTGAGCAGAGCATATCGAGGCAATGAAAAGATGACATAAAATATTCTACAAAATCGTTCAAAGCAAGTGATACATATCTTTATTGATGCTTTATGCCGTAACTAAGCGAATGAATGGATTTTCCAGATACTGGTTTTCAATTTTTTTTTTGATACAAGGTAGAAATTGTGAGGTTTAGATACTTTTCAAAAAAAAAAAAACATCTCTTGTATTTTTGATTGAAAACTGATGCATTTCGAGAGGTAAAGGCATAATCGGATATTGTGGTATTCAAAAAAATGTTTGTTAATCAAATTAAAAATGTTTCAAAAATACGGCATGATAGTGCACATTTACCTACTATGGATTTTTAATTTTCCTTTTTTCAGTTTCCTTTGGGTATACGAATACTTCAACTGATTTTTTCATTCAAATTATTATTCGAATTATTTAAATTGTATAGAAATGAATTGATTTGTTTGTTTGTAAGCGAAAAAACCGGCTAAACATCAACCGATTTGCATGAGAATTTTTATTGTTGGATTTGCATTGAACCAGATAAGAACACAAGTGAAAATTTCGACTGGAAAAGTTGGAAAGTCTAAAATTGTAGGCCGTTAAAAGCTATTTTGAATCAATAATTCAACAAAGTCCATTAAAATAGTGCTAAGTCTTCTACTTGGCTGATGTATTTCAGTAGTATAGTATATAGAATTTGTATATTTCTTATAAAATTGTATACTTTCAGGGGTGGATGCAATGGTGATATCTGTAAATTCTACTTTTATGGAGAAAATAATTAATTCTGAGGAAAAAAAAAAACACAACGGAATTGACAACAGGCTAGTTTTGTGCCTCATGAAAATGAAATAGCCGACTCTAAGACTGCTACATTTGCGTATAAAAATTACATTGGACTGTGCCAAAAAATTAATTGTAAAAGGTTCTTTGAAGTCCCTATAGATTTTATTTACAATTTTTAAAATGCTAAAATTGATGGAAAATTTCATGCAAAGCCGGGTGGACCAGCTAGTTGTATATACCTTCGAGTTGTTCTCATCTGTCCTCTCTACTTTTAATATTAAAATGCAATATTACCGAAAAAGCCTAATAAAATGAGACCCCAATAATTTAGGGCTTTTTAATTTGAGACTTTTTTCTTTGCTGCTCAAACACATTGGATGTTTTTTCATGCTGAATTTCTTTTGCTTTAATAAAGATAGTCACAAAAAAAATACTGAATACCTACGTTTACATTAAATTGATGTGTTTAGTCAGTTAATAATTTGTATTAACCGTCTAGGTTAGTGCTTGAATTTGATATTTATCAGTACAAAGCATGCGCCTATGCGTTCTTTAACTATCGCATCGACATAAGTAGGCGAGAAGTGATAAAAGTTGATCGTATGAGTTTTGTTCCATTTTTCAAGGTTTATTGACAAATTTGATCGATGCGATAGAAACAAGTATATTTACTATAACAGATTTTTAGAATTTTACTGCAATTTTATAAAATTATTTTGAGCTACTTTACGTTTTAGTGCCTTACGTTTACTTACGTTACATTGCATTTTTTTTACTTAACGAAATCAATTTTGGAAAATTAGTTATAGTTGAACTATTAAAAGCTTCCTAACACACCTTTTGAAGAAAAAGCTTGTAGCAGCCCAACTAACAAACTTTGCAGAGCTAAAGATCTGAAAAAATCTACCCTACTACTCTTTTATTTCCCATTGCTTTATTTAAGAGCAACCTTTCTATTTTAAGAGTTGAATACTTTTCTCTCTTTTCTCTCTTAAAAGTACTTTAATTTTATAGCTACATCAATTTTTCTTCTTGGAATAGGTTAATATAAACTTATAGTCTTATAAGAATCGTTTTGTGAAAATTCAGTCTTAACAGATGTTCGTAGTCTTTATAATCCCATAACAATACTTATATAAGAGTTTTAGTCTTTTTGTACTTATGTAAATGAAAAACCTTACAGGATCTGAGTTGAATAATATAAGGAGTATCCTAGAGTTCAAATATCAAAAGTATTGTAGGCTTATGAGATCATTAATAAATAATAAAATAATTTAAATGTGCATTATTTTAGAGGCGCGTAGGTACATTTATTTCTGAACAATATAGCACCGTGTTGCAAATATGGAAGGAACTTACAGTTCACACTGAAAAATTGTAAAAAAAAAAATATATATTAGGTATTAAAAATAAATTGATTAAACAACCTCTGAAATTGTTTTGACAACAATGCGATGTACATCATCCGATTTCTTCAGGAAATCTCAATTTATGAGGAAAAACAATTGAAAATCTTTGCAGCGGTTTCTTAAAAAAATAATTTTGCATACATCAAATTTTGAAAAATTAAAAAACAAACAAATGGTATGCAATTATTTTTCCTTTATTAATGCGGAGTTAAAAAATTAAATAAAAAAAAAAAATGTCATCTACCCATTTTCGAAATATGGAATTTTCAAAAAATAATTTTAAACTTTTTTAAAAATCAATAATTTATTTTTTTGAAAATTTTAGTATACAATATTATTAGACCTTATTTGAAGCTTTTGTGCAAAAATATTCAATAAAATCAGTTCAACTGATAATGAGATAGTGGAAAATCAAAAAAATGTTTCTATGGGAGATACCATTTACGATAGATAACTTTTTTTCCAATAATATGGTAGAACGTACAGATATTAGTTCAGACAAAATTTTTTATTTCAATCGTAGGAGTCGTTTTTGAGATATGTAAATGAAATTTTCATACCGGTTTTTAAACATTGTATGTTATTTTTAGTTATAAAAATATTTTTCATTTAAAATCTTCTAGATAATGCTAAAAAAAACTGCTGAGGGCCAAGTTTATTAAAAATTGACTGAGTCGTTCTCGAATTATTAAGTTCTCAAAAAAAATTTTGAAACTTTTTTTAAATATCCAAAAAAAATTTTGTTGTAAATTTTAGTTAACAAAACTTTTAAAAAATTTTCAAACATTCTCCATACAAAAAATTGATCATAATCAGTTGAACTGTTTATGAGAAAATCGAAAATCAAAAAAATGGTTCTATGGGAGGAACCATTTTAAACAATTTTTTGTAATTTGTTTTTATAAATTGGTTGCCTTTTTGTAAAAAAAAATTACTGAATTTAAACAAAAAAAAATTGTGGAACGTTTTTGAGAAAAATAAGATTTTCATTTTTTGCTAAAAAATTTTTACGGCATGTACCGACCGTTATTTTTGGTCTTAAAAAAATGAAAAAAAAAAGTGTTGGAGGAATCCCCAAAAAATGCTAGGTACCATCTCTGAAGAAATGGACCTACCCGCTTACGCTACAGCCGAAAGGACAGACAGACAGACGGACAGAATTACGAGACCCACTTTTTTCGTCTTCGCTATCATCGCAATGTCAAATTTGATCAAAATCCCAAGTTCGATTTTTTTTACGAATCCATAACTTGCCATATAGTACCTATTTATCGCAAGTAAAAAAAGAAATGTTTCCCACGAGTTTATGTCTCTTGCGAAGAATCGAAAAATCCCCCAGGAGTGCTTATTTTCTTTGCCGTTCGGATACGGCAGAAAATTCCAAGTCCCCTTCATTCCTGCCAATAACATGCACACAGGAATGGTTGAGAGTTGGAAGACATTATGCCCTGGTTCTACATGAGCTGTTGCGCCTCCAAGAGTATCTCTTGTCATGAAAAAGTGCTTCTCACCTTAGTCGTTTGGATTCGGCAGAAAATTCTTGTCTATATAACACGCACGCAGGAATGGTTGAGAGTTGTAAAGCAGTAGGCCCTGGTTCAACATACACGGGCGGCAGTCGTTCCAACCAATTTATTTTATTTATTTATGTATCACGATGTCCTATGGAGCGTTAAGTAGGTAAACTCAAATCATATTGCAGTACTAGTCCACCATTACTGACTTTGTGACGATTGGAAAACGGCTTTGGTCGCCACCTGGCGGCTGTATATGAAAATATCAAAATTTCTTTATATTGACTTGTTTACAGTAGCAACTAGCAAGATGTTTTGCTGCAGAACAGATTCCAAGTATTTCAGCTTGAAAGACGCTGCATATAAATATTGAAGCTTTATTGATCTATTCAAGAGCGAGTATAATCTGAGAAGAAATGCTTGACCCTATATATCTCATTAAAAAGCAACATAAACTCTTTAGTTTATTTTTTGAATTTCAATTGAGTGAGTCTGAATTTTAAAAATTCAACAAAAAGATTAGAAAAAACGACATGAACTTCCAAACTAAAAAAAAAAAATCAACAAAATTCTAAATATCATGTCCATATTTTTAAAATTGCCAAAAAGGATAAGAAAAAAAAAAAATACCAACCAGATGTCCTACTTTAAAATGTTTCTCTTTCTAGGTACTTTTAAAACCGGCAAAGAATGCAAATCAAAAAAAAAAAAATGAGCAAACAAATCCCCACCCATACACCTTAATTCTCGTTACAGAGAATAAAGTACCTACCCAATGGAAGTGGCATCTTTTTAAAGTACACTTAGTGTCGCACCAAGGTGAATGTCAGTGCAAAACATTCACACACAGTTATGACATATAATATGTCCACCGCCACCATCATATACCTATAATATAGGTATCACCCATCTTCTATAATATGGCATCCCTTTCTATAGAACTAAGTTATAGATTGTTCGTCACCTATATAAGCAGCTTAGGGGATTTGCGTTTACCAACAAATGTTAACAACTGCTGCCACCTTTAATTTTATCCCTCATTCTTTGAATCCTCCCCTCCATCATTCCCTTATACTTCTAAGCTAGCCTGCCTGATGCCTTGATGTTGTATTACCAACATACATATACCGGCAACCTAATTTTGAAGTGTCACAATCATATATATATAACTACACAAGAAAATACGAGTGTGAGCAAAGTTTTGCACTAGTTTTTTGCTCTGGAGAACAACTTGAGGCATAGAGTAGAGTAGAGAAGAGACTGTGAAGTGTGTATATGGGTCGATTCGTACTGCTAGCTCTAAGGTTCAACTTAAGTGTGACATAATTGACCCACAAAAATGAAGTCATGTGTCGATTTTGCTTCTATATTCACATACGAACACATACCAGATACTCATATATAAAATATTCCTTTTCCATACTCATTCTCTTTGCAATCCAACACCACCTAACCCAACCCACTCGTTCTACTAAATCTGCAGCTATCTTAGAAGAGTATAGAGAATCGATGGCATTTTATCGATACTTTATGGATGATGTTCGGCTCTTGACACTTTGTGGATATATATACGCGCATAGCTTTTGTAAAAGATGATGTACATTTTATGATGTTTTTTTTGTTGTTGTTGTGCTGTTTTTTTTTTTTTTTTTTTTTTTGATTTTTGAAATGAGGGATTTAAGTGAATCAAGGGAAACAAGTATTGGATGGCATTTAAAGTTTGTTTGTTGTTTTTTTGATTAAGATTAATGATGATGGAATATATTTTTGATTTGTGCTATAAAGAGTCTTAAATATCTCGAGTGGGATGTTATTAACGAAATGAAATGAAACTTAACCCTAAACTAAGGGAATGAGAAAAAAGGTTTTGTATATAATATAGTTTAATTTCATGAAAGTTTGTCATCGCATCAGTTGAGTATTTTGATGGTGTTTTAAATTTAAATTTGAAATCTTTTTTATACGTAGATAGATATCTACATATTTTGTCATTAAGAATATTGAGGTTAAAAAGTTAAGTGAACAAAAATAAATATAATTTTAGAGAATTTTTTTTTAAGACAAAAATTTGTGGTTTGTTTGTGGCTAAAAATAATCTAAGCTGTTGTTGTGTCCACCAATAGTTAATAACTTTTTGCTTTAAAAATAAATTAATGCGATAATGTGCTATATTTACCGTATTTAAGAAAAAAAAAACAAGGATTTCGGTCTTATTAAGGTTTGCCATATTTCAAGCGCGAAATTAAAAAACAAAAGTTGAACAGCATAACTCCATTAGTGTTGCCATTTGCCATAGAAATACAAAATAAATTCTTAAATTTTCAATTTTTACGACCGCAAACAATTTTGCCTGACCAAGAAGCTAGCATTATCGTTTGAGACTTTTTATAAAAAGTCTAATTGTGCTTGCACTTGAGTCATCAAAATTGTTATCTATATTATACATTTATGAAGGAAAGGTTGGAGTATTCATCATGGAACTGCGATTGATATTGATGGGGTGCATGGTTGGTAAAAAGTCTTTCGTTTGTTTCTCTATCTTATCTAGAAACATATTGATGAGCATGTTAAAATTTGTGTATGGTTATGTAAGGGATCAAAACAACTACAGCCTCTTGAAAAAGGCTTGGCCAATCCTAGGCCACTCTGCAAAATGCAAGCTTTCGAAAAAATCTGAAATTTGTTGGCTGACTAAATAAATAAATTTTATTGGTTCGAAGAGAACCAGGCTCTATAGTGACTATTGACTAACAACCCTTAATTATTCCTGTGTGCATGCTGAATGGCTAAGGAGAGAGGTACTTAATCATGATATAAGAAATACTTGGAAGAATTTGTCGATTTTTAGAAAGAACTTGGAAAGAAGCGTTAATATAAAGTATTCATTTTGTTTTTAGATGGAAGAGGTTGGGTTGGGATTCGATTCGAAACATCTTTTAACCAAAAAACTTTGAAGCTTTTATACGCCCACACTTTTGCCACTTACTTATAGTAATTAATGTGACCCTTAGCAGTCCGGATTGAACCAGGACCTCAACCAATAAGCTTCTTCCACTTTCCCATACGCAAAATTGGTTGAAGTCCCCTTTCATTAGCTTGCACCACCTGAGTCAGTATCTTCCACTATTACACCGTCTCTTGGGGCCAGTGCTGTAATGTAAGGCCCGATTCTCAAAAAATCACAGCTGGATGCCTCGAAATTCAAAAGAAAAGGTGAATTAATTTTATGATTTTTTCTTATTCTCCCCCATAGTTACAGTTTGTGAGATTCATATTGGAAAGTGTAGCGCCGGAGTAGTAGTGGAGTAATTTTTATTTTTATAAATTTTAAATCAACATAATGATTTAGTTCAATAAATCAATAATATTGTAAAAATCGGATTATAATGCATCGGTATTTTGAACAAGCAGGATTTTGGAGACAGGATTAAAACAGTATTTTAGTAGACGGTAATTTAAAAATATTTTTTGGTTTTTGAAAAACGGGGTTTTAAAAACCGGGATTCCGTTACGCTTCCTATCATGCGTGTGAATACCTCAAACAAAAAAATAATTTTTCGGTCAGAGCGAGAATTCCAAAAGTCAAAATTAAGGAAACCTAAAATTCAGTAAACCCAAAATCCAGAAAACCCGAAACACCAAAAATCCCGTTACTAGAATTGAAGCGTTTTTTTTCTTTAAATTGTTAAAAAAAGCAAGTCTTAAAAATCTAGACTAAATATTAACTTTTGAGCCGATGCATATTATATAAATGTAAATCCAATTTTAGGCTATTGCAGAGTTGTCGGGATTTGTTATTTTTTTTTTAGATTTTGAGTTTTCTGGTACTTTGGGTTTGTATCGATGTTTTCATCGATTCTTATAAGGCCCAGGGACATAAAGCCTTTATTTGGGCTTTATGCCCCACTCAAGTGTCCCTGGGCCTTATGTCCCTGCACCGATTCTTATATTTTGGGTTTTCTGGAATTTTGTACTATCTCCCCTTTGGGCTTTCTGGATTTTGGGTTTACTGTGATTTGGGCTTTTATCGATATTGGGCTTTTTGGATTTTGTTTTTCGGCTACTTCGGGAGTAAAAACCTAAAATTCGATTCCTTAATACATTCCATTTTACCGAATTTTAAGCAAATTAGTGTAAATCGATGAATGAATTTTGTTTCTTTTTTAGTTTTGTATGAAAAAATATTCTCCATCACTTCTGCTGAGGTTTGTACACTTTTTCACATTAAATGTTACAATCGAAAATTTTTGGAGGCGTTAACGTTTTTATACATTTATTTTTCCCCATATTGATCTGTCCGAAAAAATAAATTGGCATAATTTTGTAGAATACATTCCTACATTTGTGTATATCTATTGGTTCTATAAGCTTTTCATAGAACTAAGAATAGACCAAAGATGGATGACAAATTTGAAAAATATTTTTATTCTATGAAAAAGAGGAAAGGGTGTTTTTCTCCCCTTCAAATAGGAATTGAAATAAATCGATTTAAAAAATAAGAGGCGTGGAAAAAGGTGCTTGGAGGTGGAATACGCCATAATTTTGGTTTATGTCTTGGATTATAAAGAACAATAAAATCAAAGTCCATTATTTTACAAATTATTGTGATGTCAAAACAGCTAGCTTGGCTGTGCTATTCCAAAAACTTACACATTTTTTCTTTTCGTACTGTACGATCTCTATATACTTTGAAGGTCTTTCTAATTTTTATCCTTGCTAAGTAACTCAACAGTTTCTATCTAACATAATATACATTACCACATTTTCAAAATGTCGTCGACATTTATATACATTTGAACCCAATTGTATATTTCTGCCTCAATTGCATGGTTTGCTTGTGACAATGACAACATCAGTTGTTTTTCACTTTTCTCACAAAATCCAACTTATCTTATATTCATGTATAAATAGTAACCTTCTGAGCTATTTTGTCTTATTTCTTCTCTGTCTTTCTCTCTCTCTCCATTTGATTTGACGAAGAAGGATATTCCCTCAACCACACGAGGAAGGCTTCACATCCACACATAAACCACTTTTGCTTGTATCCCCAATGCACTTAAAGTGATTCCAAACCAATACGATATGCGTTACCAAACAAATTTTGTTGTAAAAAAAAAAAAAACAATTGCATGTAGACACAATTCCATAAAAAGGAAGAAGAAAAAAAAAAGAAAAAAACGTTCACCTCTCCCCCAAGTGTGTGACAAGCACTACAGAGCTAAGCTACCCTTAAAGTACCATCTTCAGTTTGTAAGTAAATTACCATACGATTTACATCCTTAGAATGTCAAGTACTTTCCGAGCAAAGTTACTCGCCTGCTGTTGCTACTACGTTGCACATGCACATCCAGTTCGAGTATAGTGAAAAAAAGAAAGTATAGCTACTACTAGGTAGATTATAGCAAGTTCCTCTTCCTTGCCTCGGAGGTAAATTGCACCATCAGAGGACGAAGAACTCTACTGTGCTCTGCTCAGCCGGAATTGGTAATGGCAATGGCGAAAGGAGTATAAAGAGAGAGAGTTCCGGTGTTGGGATGTATTTTATATTCCAACCATATAGGGGCAATTTATTAAATCACTCAAGAAAACATACGTGGGCACAGTTGGGAAAAGGGTTTCTCAGCTTAGAGCTTTTACTCGTCCTCTTTTATATTCGTTGGATGGATCGTGACTGACACTATAAGGACATATATGAAGGTAAACACATACATCACTATACAAGTATACCCAAGTGATGGTGGTTAAAGGCAGTCAATCTGGAGTTATATATATAGAAGGTACATACATATATGCGGGGAAGGATTTGTGTATTCCTTACTGGATCTCCCCGATGCCACATACGGATATTTCGAAGAACTTAAGTCATATAAGATAGATGGCCTGTTTACCTTCGGCAGGATATGCATCATCATCTTCGTCGTCGTTGTTATTCATGTTGCATTTTATATTAAACTGATGATGCAAGGAGTGCGTTAGCATTAGGCATGATTTGGTTAGATTGAGGCATGCACCAGAATTGAAGCAACCACAGCAAACGAATCTATTGGAATTGTTAACTAAATTTACCCCCACATGTATAATATATGTACAATATAAATACTTGCATACCAAAAAAAAACCATACCAAGAAGATTTCAAGAATGTTCCGATGGAAAAATACATTTTGATGGCTTTGTATATACTTCAGGAAGAGTTATACAGTGTTGACACGTCCCATCTTTTTGGGAAATCAAAATGCTACTGAAGACATTTTTTTGGATACAATCAGCAACATTCTTACTTTTCAGGTAAAAGATTATAAGATAGGATAGATACATGCGTGTATGTTTTTCAAAAATTCATTTTAAAAGAACACAGATTTTCAAGTCCAAAAATGGTTGAAACTAATTGAATTCGAAACAATATATTGAAAAATCAGATGTTCAAAGGGTCAACACAACCAAAAGGACTCAAGCGTCCACAATTTTTTTTTTTCAAAACCAACCTCTGTCTATCAATTCCTCTTCTCGGCCTCCTCATCAATTTTTGTTAAAAGCTATTTAGAATCAATAATTCAACAACTCTTATTAAAATTTTTGGCTTGAATGACGTATTTCAGTAGTATATAGCATTTGTATTATTAAAAAAAAACCTCCTAATATTGGTTCATACAAAACTAGAAGTAAAAAAAAATTCATTCAACAATTCACACCGATTCGCTTGAAATTCGGTAAATGGAATCAAGCAATCAAAATAGTACTGCATTTTAGGTTTTTGACTTTCGAATTAGTCTGATAGAGACCCGAAAACCACAATCCAGAAAGCCCAAATTCAAGACAACACAACATTTCCATAAGACCAGCCAAAGACAACCCAAAATTATACAAACATAAAATCCCTAAAGATCAAAATCTTGAAAGCCTTATATCGAGCAAACCCAAAATCCCGGAAAACCCTAAATTTACAAAACCCTAAAAGACCAAAATAATACCATATTTTTGATTTTTGACTGCCGAAGTAGTCGGGTAGAATCCCGAAAGCTAACATCTGAAAAGCCCAAAATTCCAACAAAAAAAAAAACAGAAACCCAATATCAAGAAAACCTCAAATCACAGAAAATTCAAAATCCAGTAAGCTTAAAGTCGAGATAATACTAAATCCCAGAAAACCAAAAATCCTAAAATCTTAAAACTCAAAATATAAAATATAAAAATCTAAAATCCTGAAATACCAAAATCCAGAAAACCCAATATCGAAAAAACCTTAGAACCCCGGGAAACCTTAAATCCAGAAAACACAAAATCCCAAAAAAAATCCTGAAAGATAAAAACCATAAATCTCAAAATCGAGAAAATGCGATATACCAATAAAGAACCAAAAATCTCAAAAATCTAAAGTCCAGAAAGCCTTATAACGAGAAAACCTTAAATCCTGTTATACCAAAATCCAGAAAACCCAAAATCCTAAAATCCTTTAATTCCAGGTGCAGAAAATCAAAAATCAATAAAACCCAAAATCACAGAAAACTCAAAATCTAAAAAATTCAGCGCATATTATAAACCTTGTTTTTCTTTTTGCTAAATATTTTCAGCAATAGTTATTCTATGTATTTTCACCACTCAACTCTGTTTTGAGAAGGGTCAATACAGTCGGAAAATATGTCGGAAGTATTGCTGTTATTGTTAAACATTTTGTTTTTGCATTTTAAGGTTTCTTGCATAACCGTATGGGACATAAATCCATCCGCCCATGCGATTTATTTCATGTCTTGATCTTATCTTTAAAAACCCGAGATATTTGTCGCAAAGAACTCTGAATAACCATACAGAAAATTTCTCCTAATCAGCAACCAAACTGCTTCAAAGATTTTCTCAGGCAGCGGAGGCATCAACATTGCAGATGGGTTTTTGCAGTTTGCGACTCAGCAGTTTGCTCATGACCCAACTCAGCCACTTTTGGCAAAAAAAACCTCATTCAACATCTGCCTGTGGACAAATTATGACATTAGTATACTCCCATGTACTTAAACACAACACTTTGTAAAAATATGGTACACTCGGGCGTATACTTAATTTTTTATAATTTTTGTTTTTCAGTGCTTTTTTTTTACTTTTTTGTTTTTTCAACCTAACGTTTGTTGGTGTCAATTTAAATATAATTATTTTTAAAAGTCATATGGTTGGTAAATCGAGGTTCATGGCCAGCAATGCTAGAATTTTGGCTTGTAACGGTGATCGAGGAGTTGTTGATAGATCTGATAGCGGAACTGAGTCGGAAAGACCAGGTATCGTATTATGAAGTGTATAAACACTGACAATATGCGACACAGGCTGAGGTACTCTACCGTACTGTGCAAAATAGCTCAATGAAAATAGACGAGGTGGAGAGATACCAAGGTCCTGGGTCTGCAGAGTCTGTACAAAAGTTTTCAAAAATTAAAAGCCAAACAGCGGTGGTTATTTTCAAATATTCAATGAGTAGTCTTTCTTTCTTATAATTTTACATAGGCAGAGGTGCTCCACCGAACTGCTCTTTATAAGATTGACTGACAAAGTGAATGCTTTATTGTTTTTTTGAGTTGGTATTTATACTAAATATACAATGCTTTGAGTTGTTTATGTTATTATAAGCTTTCAGAACTTTTATTATTTGACATTTTGTGGCATTTCCAGTTGTACAAAATTTAATTTGCAATAATAGTATTGCTAGAAGAGCTTAATTTTTTATCATAAGGTGAATTTAAATTTGTATACAAAAGTAATAAAAGTTTTTTAAAATAAGAATAATTCATGCCATAATATATATTTTTTTTAATTCCTCAAAAATTAAGATTGGTCCATTTAGCATCCGGTTTTCTGTTTTTTTTTTATTGAAAACTAATATGACCATTGAATTTTGAAAACAAAAATAATACTCTTTTACATAAAATTTTGAAAAAAAATTAGTTTGACATTTTTTTTTTAATTTTTTTCTTCAATATTTGGAGTTTGAAAATTAATTTTTTTTAAAACTATTCACTAACAAAACTAATATTTAAAATGAATTTTAAAGAAGAATTTTTGGGCTTTCCAAATAGGTATAGCATGGCATTGTATTTTTTTTTCTGTTTTTAGTTAATTTTTAAGAAAATTGCCCCTTCAGCCTAAACGAGGGGAAATAGACCCTCCCTCCTATACGATTTTTTCTTGTCTTAACCATGGAATTTCTATAACAAATTTCCCCAAAAAGGATGTAAATAAAGCAATTTCTGTACACTTTTGTTTTTTTATTTTCTTCATCTGATCTTTCACATTTTGAATAAGTTTTCAGTTTAAATTGAAATCATCTCATATGTATATCTTCTCGCTATTGGGAGTATCTTAATAATATTATCCTAAAACAGTCAAAAACAATAAAAATCCTTTTCTATATTATACAACCCACTTTATATCCATAATCATCATGATCTACTTCCTTGAAGGCTTGTTTTGAAATTCATCACGTATAAACAATACACAGCTTCTTAGGTGTTCCTAGTGGCTTCCTTATCTCGGCAAAGTTTTGCATCAAAGTTTTATCAAAGACCATATCAAAATTTGTAAGTTTTAGCTTAAACCAAACTTAAACTTATATATGAATTTCAGAGAATTCCTTATAAAATCAAACACTGTATAAATATGTTCAAATAATCTTTCTCGAACTATGATGCAACGTAGTGCAATCAAATTTTGATGTTTCTATATACGTATTTGTCTACACTTCTACTTTGTATGTGTGTAAAACTTAAAATATGTTTGGCATGACATTTCAAAATAACCAATTAATTACATGGTGCTATGATGCCACAGTAATTTTACCCCAAAGGATATACATCTTCCCTATATACGTATATAATGTTCAGTTTACAAACATGGAAAATCTTCAACATACATACATACGTCATGTGTACTGAACATATACATATATAAAAGTTTTCTCTGGGAATAACCCACGAGGGATTTTGAGAGAAGGATTCATTTGAAAATTTGATTCACACGAAAGTTTGATGAAAGTTTGTGCGGGAAATTCGAGAGAAATGAAAATGCAATATTTGGCCAAGGGAAAATGATATTCACGAAGGAGTTTTTAATTAAAGTGTATACTCGTATTATATGTTACATTCTGACTGAATGACGGTCGTCTCTGTAAGCTTGAAGTGTATATGTATAGGTATACTAGCGAAGAATTAGTTTTATGGATTTGATTTGAAAATTATTATAAGTGTTATGTTCTCATTCGTATGGATTTATGTCCGACGAACAAACTTTTAATACTTTAATATTCCATTTTTTTTTTTAACGAGCTTATTATTTTCATTGAAGAAGAAGTTTTACAAATAGGTACGCAAATAATCTTTGAATCCGGCAATTCTATAATTAATTTTTCAATTGTATATAAACGAAAAAATGTATCTTGCTACCCTATTGAGGATGTAACTCGTTTTGTATAGTCAGGGGCGGACTGGGAGCCAAAGGGGGATTTTAAGAAGAAGGGCCACAAAATACAAAAAAGGTTATCTACGAAAACGACGATAAAAACTTTGTATCTATACAGAAGTATAGTACGGAATGGTTTTTGATTTTTATCTTTTCAAGGGGTGGTTCAAAATTTTGAGGGATAATGGATATTTAGATTTTTATTTTTGGTGATTTTCCAAAAAAAAAACCATTTTTAAAGAAAAAATTAAATAATTCTAAATTTAAATCCACTGACAGATTCGACTACCAAGTCGTTGTCGTATTTTTATCAAAAAAAATCCCATACATTTGGCCCTCTCCAGTGATGATTGGATTATTTAAAATACACGGATCTTCGGATACACGGATACACGGACACACGGATGCACGGATACACGAAATACACGGATTCAAATCCGGATATTATAAGAACACGTGTATCCGTGTTTTTAAATATCCGTGTAATAGAGAGCTCTAATTATAACCCACACAATTCATTACTGTCAATTGGAGTCGAGTGTATGTACACTCCTAATATACTAACGACATTAATGAAATAACATAGAAAATATATATATCTATGTATGTATGTATAACTAGCAGACTTGTGCTCGCCTTGCTTTCGCCTTTATTCTAATAATATGAAAAATAGTTTAATGACTTTTTTTGTTTAGTATCTTCATTAATATTAATATGTACTTACAATTACTAATATGCAATCCAATGATAAGAATTTTGGCTTACTATATCAAATAAAATTATGAATATTTGAAATAAAAAAAAAAAATTAATTTCGAAAAATGGGTGGGTTTTTTCGACTTTTGAAAATATTGCGCTCGGTGCACGAACTACTGGTTCTGGCCGGTTCTTTTTTCTCTCTATTATAATAAATAAAAAAATTCAAAAATGGGTGGTGACAGCTCGTGTAGAACCGGAGCCTAGTGACTTACATTACAACACTCAACCATTCATGTGTGCGTGTAATTGGCAGGAATGGAGAGGACCTACAATTTTCTGCCGAATCCGAACGGCTAAAACGAGAATCACTTTTTCATAGACGATTTGCCGATTCTTCGCAAGATGCAGTAGCTCGTGATAAAAAATTCTGTTTCTTAAAGTGGAATAGGCTGGGAATCGAACTCAGACCTTCGGCGCGCGTAACAGTCCTATACGCACTTATCATTACGCCACGGGCTACTCTTACTAAAAATGATTCAAAATTTGGCTTAGGTACGTTTTGGGAATTGGGCTGCACACTTTGTCAACTTCTGTATCTGTGTTAGGGGGGCCAGTTATAGCTTTCATTGAAACTCATCATTGAAAATTTTAATTGTTAATTTTTAGGCACTTAAAAAGTGAAATCAGTGATTATTTTAATTGCATTAAAAAAGTTGATAACTCAATTATTATTTCTAGTCAAAAAAATATTTTATTTTGGCCCAGCCTATCATAGGAAAAGAATTTCTTTATTTCAATGATTGAACTACCTTATCATTGATCATTGAAATCTTAGAAATCGTTTTATGTGAAAGGTAGGGCCAAAATGAAATATTTTTTTGACTAGAAATAATAATCGAGTCATCAGCTTTTTATTGGCATGAAAATAATCACTGATAAATTTTCAATGATGAATTTCAATGAAAGCTATAACTGGTCCATTAGGAAAAAAAGGAAAAAAAGGAAAAAAGGACTTAAACATAAAAAGTCATGTTTAGTTTCGTATGTAGTAAAGAGAAATTTAACTTGATTTTTGAAAACATTGCTGCAACAATGCAAATTTTATAATTAATGTTTCCTTCTTTTACGGAAACTTCGAAAATACTCAAAACAATGGAAATATCGTTGTTGTACTTTTTAATTTTTTTCTGTGACCCTAAAAAATATATATCATCAACTGCCGTTTGAGATTTTTTGTACTTTCGTTGATATTAAACATTTCCACGAAAGATTTGTAGTTTTTCGCTGCAACACCCAAATAATTTTTATTCTTTACTCGTCTTTTGGAAGCTCTCTTATTCAATTTTGTGAGAAAGATTTCCTTTAAATTAACTTTAAGTATTTCCAAAGCCTATAGAATATAGTTAACTTATAGAGCAATTTGGGGGCCTCCTTAGGTTACAAATGGGGCCACAAAAGCTAAATATTTAGTACCAACCACCCTAACTAAAGTTTCGTTTGAAATGTCACAAAAGCTCCAAATCCAATTTTATGAACAAAATTTCTTTTAAAAGTACAAAAAGTACTGCAGGAGCTTTTGTACCTATTTCACTCGCCCAAAGGCCCCCCGGGCAAAATCCCGGTTGCCTGGTGGCCCAGTCCGCCCTTGTGTATAGAAGACGTTTGGTAGCTCAAATACACTATACAATATACATATGTTAGTACGAGGTCATTTTCTCGTACACTTTTAAGGATTACATTTTGTTCTCTGGTGTTTCAGAAGCTATATATATATATATTTGTTTATTGATTTTAGTTGTAAAATTATCTCTTTAAAAGATTAATAAAAATACCGCTTGTGGGCTTTAAGTTAATTTTTGATGTTCTTAAATTGAACAATTAACATATCTACGAAGTTTTGATCAGATTTTTTTTGTTTTCTTGAGAAATAAATTTCGACCAGTTTTTTCTAGAACATTGGAAATTTCAGTCTTCAGAACTATCTAAGAACATTTGCAATATACAAAAAGAGACATTTATAAAGTTAAAGGGCAATTGAAGTGACGGTTTCTTTTCAATATAATATTGTGTAATGTAAAGTTATGTTAATTTAATACTGGCCGATATTTAAGACTCAAAAATTTTTAGCAATATTGATAGTATAATATTTTATTTTATATAATATATGTATTTAAGTTAAGTGTTTACGACACAATTATGTAATTGATCTACCAACAAATGTTATTAATATAATATGGAAAATCGATAGAAAGATATGTCTATCCTAAATCTCCTCTATATTCACCTCACTTTAAATTTGTACCTACCTGCTTATCAGACTGCTACCTATCACTCATTTTTACAAAATATTGACGGAAAAAATGTTAAAAAAATTATTTCGACTGGAAAACTGACAAAAACCGCGTTTTTTTGGGATTTTATGTATATTAAAGTAGAAATTCCCAAAAAAAAACCGTTCGCAGTAGCCTACCCATTCACAGTAGGATTCTACTTCTGCTTTTATTGGCAGTAATTCTACAAGTGGATGTTGTATTTTTAACTTTTGTAAAATCCTACTGTACTGTAAATAGTTTTCCCAAAAAAACACGACTAACATATGCTTTTTCTTAATTCAAAAATATTGTTAAATGTATATTTTAAAAACTTATCTCAAATTAAATCCATCAAAAAATTTTAAAAATATAGTCACATAAACTCCAAACTGAAATATAAAATTTTGTTGTATAGATGGCCAATTGCTAATAAATTGAGAAAGTATTTTGAAAAAGAAAATATGAGAAAAATTGAAAAACAATTTTATTACAGTAGACGTTCGATATAGTGAATCTTGGTATTGTGAACTAGCCAGTATATTGAACACACAACATTTTATACAGACAATTCTAAATAGTGAACAAAAGGTTTTTTGATATTGTGAACTCACATTTTTTTTTTCAACATTTAACAGGATTATGCCAGCAGCAATGCGTTTACAGCATTGTGGACCTCTTTTTAAGATATTTATGAAATATTTACAAGAAAAAGCAGTGCAAATCAATTTAAAGTTGAGAAACAATCAAACAGAATTAGTGATTTCATTCTTATTTAAAAAAAAAAAACTAATTTGTACCGCGAGCTATGAAGTTTTTCGTTTTTATGAAAAATAACGTTTATTGTATGCAATTTATAACAATATAAAATGTTTATGTTTTTTTTACCCAATTGAAATTACTTTATACTTTAATAAATAAAAAAAATCATTTTGTATCAAAATCACACTGGAAAGCTTTTTTAGTTTCTCTCTCGAAATAGTGAACAATCTCGAAATAGTGAACAGGCCTGGTTTTTATTACTTCACTATATCGAGCGTCTACTGTATATATAAAAAGCTAACATAAAATTAAAAAATATTGATACATTTTTATTTTTTTTTTAAATATGAAAAGAAGCAAGTCAATTTTGTCACCTTAATTTTTTTAACAACATCCAAAAATTAAAAAAAAAATTTGTGATGTAAAAGTCAAACCCATATTTATTTTTTGTAATTGTGTTTAAGAAATTATAGCTACTTCTGAAACTTTCTCTTTTTTCAGACCTGTTCAATTTTTGTCCCAATAATACACCAAAGTCATCTAGGCCAATGAATTTATATTTCCTTGACAAATTGTTAAGTTCAAACAGCTTGTACCTACTGAAACTTCTCCTCCAATAAAGCGTGATATTTTTTCAGAAAAAAACTGGCATAGGTCAGTCGGAATGAACATTTGACTTGGAAAACATTTTATTACACAGTTTTCTTTCAAAGTTCGTTAGAGGGGGTTATTAGGACCATATGGATAGTTTTTTTCACGAAAATCTGGAGTCTGGAGCTTAAGACGCCATCTTGGAAAATAAAATAATAAAAAAAAATATTTAAAAACAGCGTCAACACTAATTACAGTATCATGTTATATCTTTTTTAAAGCCAGAAAGCCATTCTTTAATTTTGTTTTTAATTCAAATTATCTTAGTCAATACATTTTGAGAAATTTATTTTTAAAATCAAAATTTTGAAAAAAAAAAATTAAAACAAAATTTGGAAATCAACTTTTTCAAAATTTTTCATTATTAAGTAGTAGTTAAGTAGTTTTTTTTTGTTTCTAGTGTTCAATGATCTGATCAATTTTTAGTCAAACAATAAAAATTATTTGGTAAAATGTCTTATGGTTTTTGATAAAATTGAAAATATCCAAATGTACTTTACTAAAGGGTGTTTTTTTTAGACGTGTGGTTTTCAAGAAGAAATCAAACGCATATAATTTAATGTTATAGCCAAGAATTTAGCTTTATTATAAAGATAAAGGTTTGCCATTATATGTTTTAAAAATGATTTCGGGTAAGTGTCCGCCGCGGCTGGCTCGAATAAATTCCGAGAGGCCCCACCTCCAATTGTTGCGCGCGATGGCGGATGGATTCATTCGGGTCTTTTTCGATATCGCTCCACAGCAGCAATGGCGTCTTTGGTGCGCACTGTACGGCGTTAGAGTTACATTTATAAACGTGGTGCGAAACCGATCCATGGTTGCTCGAATTACCGACTCTGGTGGGCGATTATGTCGACCGAATATTGGACTCAGCGGAACCGAACCATTATTTTGGTAATAAATTTGCACGATTTGCAAACGTTGTTCAGGAGTAAGGGCCAGTTTCACAGTGCACACTTAAAAAAAATAAGTGGCACTTAATTTTTACATTTTGGCACTTTAGCCGCAGTTTTACTACCTGAGTAAGTGGAACTTAAGTGGCCAACATGGGAAACTTAAGTGTCACTTATTCCGATAAGTTTACACTGTGATATTGGGAATTAGTTTTCCATATTTGGCACTTAAGTGTCACTTACTTCACTGTGAAACTGGCCCTAAGTCTATTCATTATGGAATGTCAAACTAAACTGAGTATAAATCAAGTGAAAAAAAGATCAACTCCAAAAAAAGTATTGCCAGATTGAAAGCCAAACGTCTAAAATAAACACCCTTTACTTACAAAGTGGAAATAGGATATTCAGAGCAATTTAAACCATTGATTGAAAACCCAAATTAATAGAAACTTCAGAAATATTTTTCAAAACTTTTAGCACAATAACCCAGTCTAACGAATTGTGAAAGAAAAGTGTACATTATAAAATTTTTTCAGGTCAAGACTTTTTTGGAACAAAGTGACTAGGCTAGCATCAATATTTAGCACAGATCGAAAATGGCATAATTTGGCTTTTTTAATGAGAACTCGAGCCATAATTTTTTTTTTTTATAATTAATATAAGTCTTGAGTTTTCATTGATAAAAGATTAAAATACGTGAAAACCCTATTTAAAAAAAATTCAAATCGCAGTTAATTTTCATGTCGTGTCAACAATAACTTATTCAGAAAAAAAATTAATTAAAACTAATCATAAATTAAAGAAAATTCAATTTAATTTTCTTCGTATATTTCTCATCGACATTGCTATAAAAAATATAATTTAAAGCTATTTGTGTTAAGCAAGAGCGTTTAAACAACAAATGTTTGTATAATTAAGAAGTTTCCACTTAAATTTTATTAGTTCCCTCTTTGATATTGATTCCATATACGCAGCTTTGTTTCGCTATATACCTATACCCACAGATCACCACATCATTCTTTGAATTCAAACTGTTACTGCGTTAAAATCCATTAGTATCCAAGACTATCATCATTTTTCTCAAAAGGTTAAGTATTGTTTAACATGGTAATAGATCCACCTTTTCACACACACATATTCTAACACCCATATGTATGCACACCAATCTCAGGCTCTGAGCTGTCTTGTGTATATATATTATATAGATCATTCTTAGAGCCTTTTTCCATTTTGATAAGCACACATAACACTTAATTACAAAGAAAATTCCTACTTTACGAAAAATACACAAACACACACACATGAGTATTTAGTATACCACTTACAACAATCCATCGAACCCAAACCCTTAAAGCCCTGGCACTCATATAAACAAACAGTTCTATAAGAGGAATTTATATACCATAGCGAGATATACTCACTCTCGCTCATAAGCCCTCAGCCCCCCATAAAGCCAGGCACTTTTATCGCATTAATTTTATGGGTGTCGTAAATTCAGTTCAGCTAATAACATGTCCCCGTTCAGTTCACCTTGTGTCGCTTCGCTGCGGGATGCCTTGAAAGGTGAGCAACGTTTAACGGAGATCTTAAGTACCTAACACCCGGCGAATCCTTTTAATTAAATAGCTGTTTACTTTCCTCACACTCGTTGTATTTATATGTATACGCTCCTTCCTACTGGCTCCGCCTGAGTCCCGACTCCCAAGCCTGGCCCCATCAGTTCTCCTCAACTCGATTCAGTGGTATTCCATCGTTTTTCTTCATCTTCCATCTTGATCCTCGAAGCCACTTTCTAAATCTAATTTCTGATATAAAATTTGTTAATAGATTTTGCTGGATTTATAACTTTGTTGTTTGTTGCCATGACGGAGACTGGTACTGGGTGCTGTGATGTGATGTGATGTGCTGCAGCAAACAGGGGAATAAGGCACCTAATGTTAGGTATAGGTACATATATATCGGTGCCATGCGGCAGGGTACTCGACTCAAAATTTACTCTCAGGATTATGAGGATATCACTATAAGGAATCGTAAATGGAGTTTTATTTCATTTGCTATGTTTGCTTTAAGTGCTGTTTACGCTGCTCTGCTTGGGTTTGCTTTTGCTTTGTGGGCTTGAATTCGAATCTCTGACAATAAAACAAAATGGGGGCCAAAAATCGTGCAAAATATGCCCTGGAAATTAGAGGCAGTTTATCGAAAATGAATCCGATTGCCATCGTGTGTATATAGCTATATTGTACATTGTACAAGCTGTGTTGTTAAGGATGCTTCAGACTTCAATATAATAATATAATCCTCGACTACGACGACGATTAGGACTATACAATGCGACTCATGTATCGACGACGATGACGTACAACAGAGGTGAGAAATCTTTACCAAAACTTCGTTGTATCTTCTCATGTTTCTCCCTATACATCCGAGAGCGGGGGGGGATATATCTCCCCAAAAACATTGCCCTCTCCCCCTACACGACCTAAGAGATATTTATATTTATACGGTGCCGATGCCAAGCGTTATGTTTCATTTTACATGAAGTAATTTGAATTTTGATTGAATTTCCCCCCAAGGATAAGATAATTTAGCTACTATCCGGGGTACTTTGTTTGTATTTCGCCTTTTGGCAATTTCAGCGTTTTAAGGATTTTATTTTTTCATTTGGTTCAATTTTCATTTTTTGTTTGTTTTTTTGTTTTTTTTCTTGCTTTGGCTTTTTGGCCTAAAGAAATGTGATTCAGATTTATGTCGTCTGAAAAGAAATGAAGTTGTTCTTAGTTGCGGGGAAATATATACATACAAATAAAAAGTTGTGTTAGAGAAGAAGCGGCGCGGCGGCGAGTCCATTTTTCCATTGTATTATTATAGAGAGGTACAATAAAATTCTATACTATATAATATAGACGCGATATTGCGTTTCATTTCATATTGTTAAAACTTATGTCAGTGATAAAATCACCAAGGGATGGATCAACTTTTATTACAAAAAAACGTTAAAGGAAAAAAAAAAAAACTTAATGCAGGTGTAAAATAAATAGGACGGACGATTGTGAAGTTTTACGAACAAAGTTCTTTTTTTTTAATGTTTATTTATTTTTTTGTTGTTCTTTTTTTGTTCTCGGTATTTTTATTGATGGAAGATTACATTTTGTGCGTCCATTTGTATGAATATAGGTAACTTTTTTAATAGTATAGTAGTTATCTTGAAGACGAAAGTTAATTTTTTATTACAAATGGAAGCGTTAAATGAAAAACAAAAATATATATGTATGTACCTATATTATATTCGAAATGAATGAAGATAAACAAAAATGGATGCCGTGCCTCACCGTTGAGTAAAATACTTACCTATACCCTATACAAGGAGGTGGTTTTGTTTATGAATTTTGAGAAAAAATGCGATTTATGTACTTCCTTTCTTTTTTACCGATATAATAATAATTTTTTGAATGGGTATTCTTTGTGAGTGTCCTTTTAACGCACATCTGTGGTTCATATTTTTTATGAAAATTTTCTTATGAAACAAATATGAATAAAAATATATTTTTATATTTTTGCGAATAGCTACAGGTATTTAGGAACATATTAACTTGTTGTGTTTGATACACCACTACTTGTTTTAGCTTCGTGTTTGATTTTTTTTTTTTTTTAAATAAAAAAATAAAGTAATGAATGTCAAGTTAGCGAAGCAACTTTCGCGAATCGAAAATTTGTTAAGTAGATAGGTAGTTATTAGTCATGAATTAGTTGTGATAATTTCGAATTTGTCATTGAATGTTTTGTTTGTGTGTTTTTTTTTTTTTTTTTTTTTTTTTTTAAGTTTATATTATAAAGTTCGCGAAGCGCCCCATCAAATAGCGATACAAAAATTGTTATAGTGAGTGGTTTATTGCTTAATAATTTATAATTCACTAGTTTTAAATTATTTCTGCTTCGCTCGGCTTTTTCTAATTGAAAAAAGTGAAATATGTATGAGAAATATAGACATGGCAGTTAATAGAAAACAACATATGTCATCCATTAAATTTGTTCACTTTATAAATGCGTTCAATGGAGATGCTTCCATATTATGTACGTGGAGATAAATATGTAGACAGTTTGACATAATGTACAAATTTTATAATTTTGTCGAACAAAAAAATGTTCCACATACGTCTAAGTGACCCATAATAAAATACATTTTCTCCAAAAATTATACAATAATTCTTCCTTTCCCATATACAGGGTGTCCCGAAATCACCGCCTCAGAAGAAAACCAGGAGTTTCTGAGGTCATTTTAAGTCGAAAACAAAATCATCAAAATTGAAAAAACTAAAGCTTAGCTCCTCTTTTAAAAATAAAATTGCATCGTTAGACTTAAAATAGAATTCAGCATCCTTTGGCACCTCCTTATAAGGTCTGGATGATACCTACTTATTTTTATTGGCTTTGAAAGTTAAATCATTATTTAAATACAAAATTTCCTCCAGATAGTTAGAACTGTTGCTTTAGCGCCCCTTTAGTTAAGGGCCTGGGTGATACAACAATTGTGGGCATGGAAGGGCGTGGGCGGTTTTTCCAATTTTTTTTTTTTATTTTGTTCTTGCTTATCAGTACACTTCCTGATAATTTCATCCAAATCGCTGAAGCCATTTACAAGATTCCAATATATAACAAAAGTGGGCCATTGCCACGGCGGATTTAAATAACGCTAAATTCCAAAAAAAATTCCCGTTAAGCTATGCAAACTGCAAATTTCATTCAAATCTGACCGTTCCCGAAAAACCTAAAAAGTAAAAAATTTCATGCAAATCGTTGGATCCGTTTCGGATATTTTTTGTTTTTCAATTTTTCTCACTCATAAGAATGAACTCTAAAACTTTTACTCAAATAGTTTGAGTAGCTTCCGAGAAATAGAAATAATAAAAGTAGTCGTGACATTGGCGGATTTTATTAAAATCAATTTTCAATTTATTTCTTGTTCATATCTAAAAATAAACTGAAAATTTCGAATTGTGTTCGAGAAACCAAAAACTAATAAAAGTGGGTGTGGCAGTAGGCGAATTCTACATATTTCTTTTAAAATTTTGTTCCTACTTATAAAAGAGAACGCTCACTGAAAATTTTATGCAAATTGTCGGAGCCGTTTCCGATAAACTAAAAACGACAAAAGTGGACAGAGCAGTGGGCGGATTTCACTAAACTTTTCTTAACTTTTTTCGTCTTATTGAGGAGAAAAAAATCTGAAAAATTCATTAAAATGGCTAGTTCCGTTTCCGAGAAACCAAGCAATAATAAAAGTGGGCGTGGCAGTGTGTGGATTTTAGTAAAAGAATTTTTCAATTTTTTGTTATAAGAATAAACTCTTATAACCTCATAACCTCATTTAAATAATTTGAATTGTTTTCGAGACACTAAGAAATAATAAAAGTGGGCGTGGCAGCAGGCGGATTCTACTTATTTCTATTTAAATTTTGTTTCTACCTATAAAAGAGAACGTTCTCATAAAATTTCATCTAAGTTGTAAGACCCGTTTCCGATAAACTAAAAACGTAATAAGTGGGCGGTGCAGTGGGTGTTGCTGTGGGCGGATTTCACTAAACTTTCCTTTACATTTTTCTTCTTATTGAGGAGAAAAAACTCTGAAAAATTCATTAAAATGGCTAGTTCCGTTTCCGAGAAACCAAGCAATAATAAAAGTGGGCGTGGCAGTGGGTGGATTTTAGTAAAATAATTTTTCAATTTTTTGTTATAAGAATAAACTCTTATAACCTCATAACCTCATTTAAATCGTTTGAATTATTTTCGAGACACTAAGAAATAATAATCGTGGGCGTGGCAGTAGGTGGATTCTACTTGTTTCTTTTTAAATTTTGTTCCTACCTAAAAAAGAGAACGCTCTCATAAAATTGTATCTAAGTTGTCGGACCCGTTTCCGATAAACTAAAAACGAAATAAGTGGGCGGTGCAGTGGGCGTTGCTGTGGGCGGATTTCACTAAATTTTTCTTTAAATTTTTCTTCTTATTGAGGAGAAAAAAACTCGGAAAAATGTATTAAAATTGCTAGCTTCGTTTCCGAGAAAGCAAGCAATAATAAAAGTGGGCGTGGCAGTGGGTGGATTTTAGTAAAAGAATTTTCCAATTTTTTGTTATAAGAATAAACTCTTATAACCTCATTGAAATCGTTTGAATTGCTTAAGAGAAACTAAGAAATGATAAAAGTGGGCGTGGCAGTCATAGAATTTTACTAAATATATTTTTTTATTTTTTTTCTCGATTATAGCAATAAACACTGAAAATTTCATCCGAATCGTTGGAGCCGTTTTCGAATAGCCAATAACTAATAACAGTGGGCGTGGTAGTAGGCGGATTTTACTGATTTTATTTTTTTAATTTTTTTCTTACCCATGAAAGTAAACTCTGAAAATTTTATTCAAATCGCTTGAGCCGTTTCCGAGTAATAAAGATATTTCAGACCGATTCCGTCATACTTAAAAGTAAGAAAAGTGGGCGCGGGGTGGGCGGATTTTACTAAATTAAATTTTTTATTTTTTTTCTCGTTTATCGTTGGAGCCATTTCCGAGAAACCAAATATATATAAATATATAAATATATAAATAAATATACAAGAATAACTCGTTTAAAGTAATAAGATAATGTTTTCTATGTTTTTGCACGCTGCTTTATTAAAGTGGATATTAAAAGTGGATATTTAAAGTGGATATTTGCCGGTAGCTATTTATTAATTGTAGTTGTAATTTCAATGTTTTTGAGCAATGTTTTCTATGTTTTTTCTTACCTTTTTGTAAATTCATATGAAGTGAGTGTAATATAACGAGTTTGTAGTTGTATAGCTATGTTTTCTATGTTTTCATTTTAATTTAAGAATATGTAAATAAAAGATATTATTTTAAATATTTTTTCTATGTTTATTTAAAATATTATCTTTTATTTATTTAAGTTTTATAACTTACTGACGATGGAAGCATAGCTTCCGAAATGCATTTAAGTAAATAAATAAATAAAATAAGTGTTTCTAAGTTAAATAAAATAATATCTTTTATTTATTTCATGAAAAAACACGTTGAAAATCTCCAATATCAAATCAATTTAATTTAGGAACAAAAAAAACAGAATTTATAAATTTTATTAATTGAAAAAAAAAACGTAGAAAATATTACAAGACAAAATTGTTATAACGGGTGATTTTTTAAGAGGTTTAGAACTTTTAAAAAAAAAAAAACACAAAAAATTCGAAAAAATGAATGAAATATTTATTTGAATCGATAGTTTGAACCTTGCAATTTAATGTTTAAAGATAATTTCATGCAAATGTTGACCGCGGCTGCGTCTCAGGTAGCCCATCCGCTGAGTCCAATTTTGGCATACTCTTTCACACATATCGGCCGGTATCTCACGAATGAATGCATGGATGTTGGCTTCCAGTGCGTCAATCGAAGCGGGCTTGTCCCTATAGACATTAGCCTTGACATACCCCCACAAAAAATAGTCTAATGGTGTCAAATCGCACGATCTAGGCGGCCAATTGACCGGCCCGAAACGTGAAATTAACTGTTCACCAAACTCGCCTCGCAATTGCGCCATTGTTTCGCGTGCTGTGTGGCATGTGGCACCGTCTTGTTGAAACCACATATCATGCAAGTCAAGAACTTCCATTTCGGGCAAAAAAAAGTTTGTTATCATCGCTCGGTAGCGTTCACCATTGACAGTAACGCTGCGATTCGCATCATCTTTGAAGAAATATGGCCCAATAATGCCGCCGGCCCAGTAGCTAAAGGTAGTCTTTGGAGATATAGTTCGGGGAAAAAATGCACTTTTTTGGCTTAACCCGAAATTTCGGTTTCAATACATTTTTCGTGGTGAATCCGAAAATGCTGGGTATACTTCTTAGATCCTTGAGCGTTTTGAGATATGACGTCATCAATAAAGGAAAAAGGCTGCAGCTGGTGTGCATTACGGAAAAATTGTGATTAACATTAATTTAGCCTAGATATGCAGATTTTATGATTTTGCGAAATGCAAAAATATTTTTTTTCAATTTTTTGGGGAGGGGTTCACGAGCAGGAAAGGAGAGGGGTACGAATTAATGAAAAACTCAGCCTTTGGAACTAGGTCGAGATGGGGTATCGTTTCCATGTATTTTTTAATTCTGAATCAAATGACACCACTCAATTTTTGATGGAACCACTTTTTACGATACTTGTAATATGACGTCATCGTTTAAGGACTTCTGACAAAAGCCTGCAACTGATGTGTATAACGAAAAATTTTGTTTTACATTATAATTTAGCACTAGAAGTGCAGATTTAAGGAGTCTCCAAATACAAAAATACTTTTTCGATTTTTTGGGCAAGTGGTGAACGTAAAGGAAAAGGGATGGAGTGCGCATGAATATCCCTTTTTTTATTTAGTTTCCAGTATTAGTAATAGAGTTTTGTATAGCGTGCACTTGGTTCTACGCGTGAGATTTGAACCCTCTCTCTCATTAGAAATTAGAACAGCGGTTTCCTTACTTCCCCTGAAATTAACTGATGTAGATGAGTTTCTTAACTATTTCCAAGTAGCTGATATCAATAGTGACTTTTTGTTCGGTGGACAGATGTTTGTTTGTTGAAAGTGTCTTCCTTGTTAATGCCTGCCCTGAACACTATATGCCACAGAACGAAATTAAAGAAATGACAGGTTATCACATCACCTTGCATATTTGCAAGCAGATTGTCCTCGTCGGGTATGCTTTCTTCTACCGATATTCTTCGCTGATAATTTTATGCATGTATACATTCGCTGGTAAGCCATGAAAACCGGCAGTTTTTTTATGTAAGTTTAACTCATCTATATACCGCATGGTGAAACTGGGTCTTCATTGGTCATTCTCATCCTATTACTTGCTCTATTCGAATACTATAGTAGCCTACAGTAGTAAAGTAGCAATATTCTAAGTAAATTTCGCTGCTTTTATGAACCTGCGTTCCTAGTCTTAAGACCAGCGGCAAAATGCTTATTTTTATGTGTTAAAACTTCCAGATATTGTTTCGGTTGCGAACTAGGGGGCAGCATACCTACTACACTTCCAACGCAAGATCCTCTTCTTACTTCTCCTAGCTCAATATTCTAGCCTCGCTGTCCTTATTTTGTCTTGCAGCATTTTTGCATATGCATCTTTTAACACCTTTAACAGGTATAAGCATTCATCATCATACCATATGGGTCTTTTTTCTATGGTGAAATATTATTCTATGGTGAAATATTTCTTCGAGCTCTTATTTTCTACGAACAAATTTAGGTTATTCCCATATAGCTCGTTATAAACTTGAATAACTTTTGAAAAAAAAATTCAAAATTCAAAACACTTTTTTTTTTGTAATTTTGAGAATTACTATTCAATATTTTTTAGAATTTTATTGTAGATCTAATAACAATGTTAAAATTGATTTTTCAAGAACTTTATTTTACAACTATAATAATTTGATTCTTAAAAACTAAAAACTGAGTTATTGCTGCAGTTAGAACTTTTTGTTAAGCCAAAAATTCTTTTCCCACAATTTTACAAGCATTGCAAAATTCTTGGGATAACAATTTTTTTTTTTTTTTTATTGTCACTTTGCTGCTTTGTTGCTTTGCCACAATATCGCTTCACCGCTTTGTTGATCTATCGGTTTACCGTTTTATCGCTTTGCCGCTTTGTTGCTTTGCATTTTATCGTTCTGTCGGTTTGTCTTTTTCCACTTTGTCGTTTTTCCGCTTTATCGCTTCACCCAAAATTTGTTTTTTTGAAAATTATTAATATACAATACCACATAAACTTTTTAGAAATGATTATTTTAAAAATATATCAAAATCAGTTCCAACTATGTTGAGAAGAACGAAACTAGACAATGCCAATTTATATTAATTATAATAGTTTAAAGCCATTCAAACTAGTCGTTAATAAAGCAAAGAAATCTACCTTTTTAAACAAAACTCATTTAAATAGACATTTTATGGAATTTATTCACTTCGAAAGTCGCGAATCAAAAAAATAAATAATGAATAAACATTTTTCGGATTTTTCTTACCAAAAGTAATCTACATATAACCAACAAAAGTAATGTTTCTTAAATGAATAAAAAAAAACCTCTAGCTGAAACTTTGA
The DNA here is from genome assembly GCA_929447395.1 of Epistrophe grossulariae. Taxonomy (NCBI): domain Eukaryota; kingdom Metazoa; phylum Arthropoda; class Insecta; order Diptera; family Syrphidae; genus Epistrophe; species Epistrophe grossulariae. The sequence continues at coordinate 18,853,779 of OV839566.1, read as the reverse complement.
TTTTTAAGTTAAACATAGGGTTTCGTTGAGTAAAAATAAGCTAAATTCTTAAATAATTTTTAATAATTATATAATTTAATAATTTTCTTATACAAATCTGTGCAACGATTTTTATGAAATGTACCGTTATTTTTAATTAAAAAATTAAACTAAAAAAATGATGGGGGTGGTGCTCAAAAAAACCACCAAATTTCAACGAAATTTATCGTTCCGCGAATAAACAGACAAACAAAAATTTGAGAGCCATTTTTCCATCTTCCCTTAAATCGTTACGTTAATTTCCAACAAAATTAAAAGTTAGTTTTTTAGGGAATACCATAAACACAGAAGTGTTTGAATGATTTTTCGTTCTTTTGAACTTAAGAATTATCACATCTGATGAAGATTTTGTGTTTTTTTTTAAGTAAAACATGGATCAACTATCATTATTTTAAGTCATTTTATTGTCAAATTGAAGGTCATCTACTCCTAAGTTATGTGTACTAGTTTGGAGCTTGTAGTCTAAGTGTCTCATTGAGTCCCTGCTGACAGCCACTTAAAACTAACCTAACCTTATACATTTGTCTGTCGAATAATGACTCTATGTCCTTAAGTTTTTATTATATTGTCTCACTTTTCTGAAGGTTTAGATACTGAGATTTAAATACAAAAAGTGTCATATTTTATTGAATCTCAATCCTTATTCCATTTATAGATATTTAAATTCTGCCCTTGTTTAAAATCGTATACATAATTTAGAAAACAAAAAAAAAAATTCCAAAAGAATTTTAATTTCCAAAACAGCAAAACTCTTTGGTACCTATACTTATATATACAAACAAACAAAATCCAAATTTACCATCAACATCCATTAATGTACATAAATGTTTAAATTTAAAATCCTTAATCAATCCAAACACACGAATCGAATTCTATATCCCAAAACACTTCAAACCCCATTTCCCCATTGCTCCTTAACACAAATCGGTTGTGATTGCTGTGGGTGTGGAAACAGTATAAATAAATCTATATACAGAAATATTATATAACTTACCTACGTAGGTATATTTCTGTGAAAGAACGAACAGAACAGATTGATGAGAATATATATATATATAGCTATCCTACCCAACTGATGCCATGATGTATCCCAAGGATTGGTCAATATGCAAAATAAAATGTCAATTCCTTCGGTTCCGTTGGTATGTCGATTGTCGAATTCTCAAAGGCATAAACCCAAAATACGTGGCAATTTCTTAACCTGAAAAAGGTTATATCTTTTTCCATTTCAATTTTCCTCAAAATATCCTTTTATTTTATTTTTTTTTTGTTCTTTTTTTTTTTTTTTCTATCAAGGAATAAAAAGGAAGAAAACCAAAGCTGAGCTGAGTGAAAGGCAAGAGCAAACAAAAAAAAAGGGATCAATCGATAGTTTGATTAAGATTCATTATTTAATTTATTATCATTCTTCGGACAATGTCCTTGGTCATTCTATCGCATCTGTTTGCGAAAATAGGTAAGTTATTCTCTCCATCCTATCACTCTCTCTCTATCTTCACAAACTCTGCTGGGTCTGTGGATGGAAAATTCTATTAAGAATCAAAATCAGAAAAAGCAAGGCAAGACGCAGCGGAACTCTATACGATATATATAGGAAAAGAAAAATGCCCAAGTTTTGTTTGGTTGGGGTTGTCCTGTCCTTTTGCTTGTGCTGCGATGGTGTAGTCCCTAAGGAAGTCTTAGGAAGCTTGGGTAATTGGAAATACTCAATTTCATTTTAAGCAGATAAATTGGGCATGAGGGTGATGGAGGCAAGACAGGAAAAGAATACTTAAAAATCGTAAAAAAGAAAAATTCCATCCTTAGAGGATTGTCTTGATGTGAAGACGATGAGGTGCTGAGAAAGAAAGAGAGAGAGAGAGAAAAATACTAAGAGTTTTGGGCTTTGTCATGTTGACATTTGATAGACTGATAAAAATCAATGTTGTCTAGTATGGCAGGATAATGACTTTGGATTAATCGTATCTATCAGTTAATCGAAGAAATATACTTTTTCTTTTTCATCGATATGGAAGAAGGAGAGTGGATTTTTCTTCTTCTTTATAATAGATATACACTGGAAATGACCTTCAATTTGAAGATAAAATGACTTTAAGTAAGGGTCCAAATACTTTACTTAAAAAACACAAAATCTTCATTATATAGGTGCTATAATTTTTAAGTTCAAAATGACAAAAAATCATTTAAACATTTCTGTACTTGCGATATACGAGGACATACAGGCAGTGGTGGATCCAGGATTTGGTCATGAGGGGGAGGGGGTCCAACTACAAGTAGAAAACTTAAAGGAAAATAAAACTTGCGTGGGTTTTGTGCTATATTATTTGTGTGAATGAAGTTACCACCGCCATTTTCGATTTGAAAAAAAAAAAAAAAAAACTTTTTTTTTTGAAAATCGAAAATGGCGGTGCTAACTTCACACTTACAATTTTTTATAATAAGCGAATCATTTTTTGAGCAAAATACAGCACAACTTTGATGTTTTTGAAAATCGTATACTTTTACAAAAAAAAATCATCCCTAAAATTTACAAATTTGCGAATTTAAAAAATATATTTCATGCACAAGTTGAGCACAATACAGCACAACTTGTTTTTTTTTTTGTAAATCCAAAACTTATTTTTTCATCGTCGAAATTTGCAAATTTGTGGTACTAAAATTCACGCTAAAAATATGGATATAGTCTCAGTTGCTTTGGTGAGATATGATAAATTGCCTAAGTCTTTAAAATTTAACATACATCAAGGGCCAGTTTCACAGTCCACACTTAGCAAAATAAGTGGCACTTAATTTTGACATTTTGGCACTTTAGCCGCAGTTTTACTACCTGAGTAAGTGGAACTTAAGTGGCCAACATGGGAAACTTAAGTGTCACTTATTCCGATAAGTTTACACTATGATATTGGGAATTAGTTTTCCATATTTGGCACTTAAGTGCAGGGGCGGACTGGGAGTCAAAGGGCCTCCCGGGACTTTATGAAAAAGATCCACAAAATAATAGAATGGATGGACCTACAATTTTCTGCCGAATCCAAGCGGCTAAGACGAGAAGCAGTTGGTCATACTCTTGGAGGATTTGTCAATTTCTCGCAAGAAAATTTCTGGTTTTTAAAGTGGAATAGACTGGGAATCTAACTAAACATTACACCACGGGCTACATACCTACTATTTTTCTATCTAACTTAACTAAAAATCATTCAAAATTTGGCTTACATTTTGGGAGTTGGGCAATACACTTTTTCAACTTCCGTATCTGTGTTAGGAAAAAAGGACTTAAGTCTTAAACATAAAAAGTCATGTTTAGCTTCGTATGCAGTAAAGAGAAATGTAACTTGATTTTGAAAACTGCAATAATGCAAATTTTATAATTAATGTTTCCTTTTTTTTACAGAAACTTCAAAAATACTCATAACAATCGAAATATCGTAGTTGTTCCTTTTATTTTTGTTTCAGTGGCCCTGAAATATGTATTGAGTTCTTTGGCTGATATTAAACATTTCCACGAAAGATTTGCAGTTTTTCGCTGCAACTTCCAATTAATTTTTGTTCTTTACCTCATTCAATTTTATGAGAAAACCTTCTTTTAAAATAACTTAATTTATTTCCAAAACCTATAGAATATAGTTAACTTATAGAGCAATTTAAGGGCCTCCTTAGATTTGTAATGGGACCACAAAGCTCAATATTTGTTACCAACTATAGTTTCGTTTAAAGTGTCTAAGAGTACGATGGGGGCTCAATAATAGAGTTGTGAGGAACCAACAGCTTTATACTCATTGTGGAGGCCCTTAACCGGACTATGTGGGCCTCCTGATATGCCTCTGGGGCCACAAAAACTGTATATTTACTGTAAGTCCCCTAAGAAATCCAATTTTATGAAAAAAATTTCTTTTTAAAGTGCAGAAAGTACTGCAAGAGCTTTTGTGCATATTTTGCTTGACCAGGAGCCCACCGGGCAAAATCCCGGTTGCCCAGTGGCCCAGTTAAGTGTCACTTACTTCGCTGTGAAACTGGCCCTAAGCCCTTAAACTAAGTTTCCCTCATAAAACTGTTGCGCAATCTAATGTTAGTTTGGTATGCTCCTTTTTCCACTAAGATGCATTTGAAGTTTTGGAGGTATATCTACGTATTCATTACATTTGAAGAAATTTTTAGTCGAAATTTTATAAAAAGATGGCCCTTCTGGTATTAAGTAGATCAAACGTAGACCAAATTTAGGTCAAAGAGAAATTAATATTTAATAAATAAATTAAAATACAAATATTGGGTTCAAATGATCATGGGGGAAGGTCCGGAGCACCGCACATTGGTCGATTTGAGGGTCGTTAGCTGGACTTAATTCGAAAATACACTTAATTTGCTTAAAATTCAAGCACCATTTCTTAAACCTCGGGTGGTTGAATTTTAATATGTCGTTTGGGAGTTGACGGAAATCTGTGATTTATTGGATCAGAGGAAATCAGCAAATTGTGAAGAAAATCAGTATTTGTACCAACACGGGACATTTTCCTGGAAATTACGACCCTATAAGTTTTACAATCTTTTTGACGGGCTTCTAAAATATCTTCTGACAGCTGCCCGATAAAGATTCTTTAATTTTCTATCAAGGAAAAAATTTAATTCCGAGAAATAATTGGTCGCCCTGAAAATTGGCAATTAAATTTACTATTCAACTTAAGATTAATAATGGATCTTCAAAATAACACTACTTTCATGATGGCACTTTGCGGCACTTTTTTTTATCCTCCAAGAATGAAAAAAAGCTCCTATGGCGCTACCATAAAAATGCGCTTTAAAAATAATTTTTATTGTGTGTAAATCAAATTTTTTTTTTAACCAAAACGCGTTGTATATAACAAAACTTACCATTGACACTATCCTACATACTTTTTTTGTTTCAAATAATTTAAAATCCATAACAACAAAACTTTTGTAAACCTGCGTCTAACAAAATCAAGAGTAAGCAAAGTTCATTGCGTGACTTTGCGAAGCTGCCACATGTAAGACTCAAAAGATTTGGGATTTTTTGTTGTTGTTAGTTGTTGTTTGGCTATTTATCTCTTAACCAAACGGTTTTTTAATAACAATAAAACATATTTTTTTTCATTTATTTGTATTAAATCGGCCAGTGTGCCCCGTGGATCCACCATACTGACAGGTATTGCAGGTTATGGCATTCCCTAAAAAAATTAAACTCTTGATTTTAGTCAAAATTGACTTAACGATTTAAAGGAAGATGGAAAAAGTGGATCTCAAAATTCTGTTTGTCTGCGTTTGCTCGGAGAGATCAATTTTGTTGAAACTTGGTGTTTTTTAGACACTACCATCCACACTTTCGTTAGTAATTGGCTTTTTGAACCAAGAATAATTACGGTACATTTTATAAAATACTTTCCATAGATTTTTATAAAAAAAATTGTTAAATTAAATTATTTAGTACTTTAGATATAGGTTACTTTTGGTAAGATTAACGGCTAGGGGTTTTATCAGACTTACATAATTGAATGTATAGGCGACCAGCAAACGAATATTCCTCCGATAACTTCAAATCTTTCGTCATATACCTAAAGAAACAAGAGTTATTTAGACAAACCAAAACTTCACAATGGATTGTTCAATATTAATTTAATAAAAATCGTGCGTAAATTACAAAAATTTGGTTAGGTTATGAACTTCTGAAAGACTATCAATTTATGGTTCTGTTTATTTATATTTTTACCAATAATCAAATTTGACAAATATAATTTAGCTTCTTCTTAAATCTTCAAATTAATTGTCAATCCTACAGATCATGAATACAAATTTTGAATTAATACAAAAAAAAAATTATGACAATTATCCAATAAATACATACATACATATCTCCATGACCATCAATAAACATTTATAAGGTACATAATGTCGTAAAAACAAACTTTCCTTGCGCAACCCTCAACCATGACCAAGCCTTTGTCTATACAGGGTGTCCTGAAATCACCGCCTCAGAAGAAAACCATGAGTTCCTGAGGTAATTTTCGCTTCGTTTTCGACGTATAACGGTTTTTATGATTTTTATTTATACATAAATGTTAAGAATTTTTAAGAAAACATATTGGGCTTTCATAATAAAGAAAAAAAAATTATACTTAATAACGTATTGTTGTGAAAAAAATCATATCGAAGTCAAAAAAACAACCTAAAATTCTTAAAAAATGTGCTTGAAAATATTTTGCGGGAAAACCGTTATCCTCACAGAAAGAAGCTGTATAGTAGATAAAAACTTCTAACTGTTCTTGTTTAAATTTAAAAAAATTTCGGAAATCGGTTGTAGTTTGGCAAAGTTAGAGCCAGTGATAGGAAAAAAGAATAAAAATCATAAAAACCGTTATAAGTCGAAAACGAAGCAAAAACGAGAAAATTACCTCTTAAGTTTTTCGACTTGAAATGACCTTAGGAACTCATGGTTTTCTTCTGAGGCGGTGATTTCGGGACACCCTGTATATTACATCATGTTAAGAAAAAAGGCAACTACATAATATATAACAAACGTCGTCGAACTTATATGTACCTATCATATCTCGTTAAAATTAATTCAATTACCGTTAATGCGCGAGCTGGATGGCTGACCAGTCATTAACGTCAGGATCAGGAACAGGAAATACATTGCCATGGAAGTTTAAAAAAAAAAAAAAAAATATTAAGTAAAACGGAATGAAATAAAAATTCCACTGTCAGGAGAATAATTCTCTTATTTCTCCGGCAATGTACATTTAAGTCGTAAAAGTATTTTTATATTATTTTTTATTTTTGTTATTTTTATTGAAGCCATATGATCAGTGTCATATCATGGTGTATACCTGTATATATGTACCTTATAGACCAACATCAAACACGTTCGGATGCAAGTATAGTATAGCGCCAGCCACAGCGCGGCATCTATATTCACGTGATTGAGCAGCGTGATTGTAAAACGCGAGAATTTTTTTCACATTTCACAGGAACAGTCAGCAATTCAGCATCACCATCGGCCCAGCACAGCCTCGCACATTGAGTTAGTATAGATGGTCGATGGTCGTTACTTCAGATGCACATATAATTAGTCACAACGTTCAGTCAACCGTAATTAAAATTTTAATTTCAAAACTTTTCCAATAATTGAAAGGTTCGATGATGATGATGATGATGATGATGATGATGATGATGATGATGATGATGATGATGATGATGATGATGATGATGATGATGATGATGATGATGATGATGATGATGATGATGATGATGATGATGATGATGATGATGATGATGATGATGATGATGATGATGATGATGATGATGATGATGATGATGATGATGATGATGATGATGATGATGATGATGATGATGATGATGATGATGATGATGATGATGATGATGATGATGATGATGATGATGATGATGATGATGATGATGATGATGATGATGATGATGATGATGATGATGATGATGATGATGATGATGATGATGATGATGATGATGATGATGATGATGATGATGATGATGATGATGATGATGATGATGATGATGATGATGATGATGATGATGATGATGATGATGATGATGATGATGATGATGATGATGATGATGATGATGATGATGATGATGATGATGATGATGATGATGATGATGATGATGATGATGATGATGATGATGATGATGATGATGATGATGATGATGATGATGATGATGATGATGATGATGATGATGATGATGATGATGATGATGATGATGATGATGATGATGATGATGATGATGATGATGATGATGATGATGATGATGATGATGATGATGATGATGATGATGATGATGATGATGATGATGATGATGATGATGATGATGATGATGATGATGATGATGATGATGATGATGATGATGATGATGATGATGATGATGATGATGATGATGATGATGATGATGATGATGATGATGATGATGATGATGATGATGATGATGATGATGATGATGATGATGATGATGATGATGATGATGATGATGATGATGATGATGATGATGATGATGATGATGATGATGATGATGATGATGATGATGATGATGATGATGATGATGATGATGATGATGATGATGATGATGATGATGATGATGATGATGATGATGATGATGATGATGATGATGATGATGATGATGATGATGATGATGATGATGATGATGATGATGATGATGATGATGATGATGATGATGATGATGATGATGATGATGATGATGATGATGATGATGATGATGATGATGATGATGATGATGATGATGATGATGATGATGATGATGATGATGATGATGATGATGATGATGATGATGATGATGATGATGATGATGATGATGATGATGATGATGATGATGATGATGATGATGATGATGATGATGATGATGATGATGATGATGATGATGATGATGATGATGATGATGATGATGATGATGATGATGATGATGATGATGATGATGATGATGATGATGATGATGATGATGATGATGATGATGATGATGATGATGATGATGATGATGATGATGATGATGATGATGATGATGATGATGATGATGATGATGATGATGATGATGATGATGATGATGATGATGATGATGATGATGATGATGATGATGATGATGATGATGATGATGATGATGATGATGATGATGATGATGATGATGATGATGATGATGATGATGATGATGATGATGATGATGATGATGATGATGATGATGATGATGATGATGATGATGATGATGATGATGATGATGATGATGATGATGATGATGATGATGATGATGATGATGATGATGATGATGATGATGATGATGATGATGATGATGATGATGATGATGATGATGATGATGATGATGATGATGATGATGATGATGATGATGATGATGATGATGATGATGATGATGATGATGATGATGATGATGATGATGATGATGATGATGATGATGATGATGATGATGATGATGATGATGATGATGATGATGATGATGATGATGATGATGATGATGATGATGATGATGATGATGATGATGATGATGATGATGATGATGATGATGATGATGATGATGATGATGATGATGATGATGATGATGATGATGATGATGATGATGATGATGATGATGATGATGATGATGATGATGATGATGATGATGATGATGATGATGATGATGATGATGATGATGATGATGATGATGATGATGATGATGATGATGATGATGATGATGATGATGATGATGATGATGATGATGATGATGATGATGATGATGATGATGATGATGATGATGATGATGATGATGATGATGATGATGATGATGATGATGATGATGATGATGATGATGATGATGATGATGATGATGATGATGATGATGATGATGATGATGATGATGATGATGATGATGATGATGATGATGATGATGATGATGATGATGATGATGATGATGATGATGATGATGATGATGATGATGATGATGATGATGATGATGATGATGATGATGATGATGATGATGATGATGATGATGATGATGATGATGATGATGATGATGATGATGATGATGATGATGATGATGATGATGATGATGATGATGATGATGATGATGATGATGATGATGATGATGATGATGATGATGATGATGATGATGATGATGATGATGATGATGATGATGATGATGATGATGATGATGATGATGATGATGATGATGATGATGATGATGATGATGATGATGATGATGATGATGATGATGATGATGATGATGATGATGATGATGATGATGATGATGATGATGATGATGATGATGATGATGATGATGATGATGATGATGATGATGATGATGATGATGATGATGATGATGATGATGATGATGATGATGATGATGATGATGATGATGATGATGATGATGATGATGATGATGATGATGATGATGATGATGATGATGATGATGATGATGATGATGATGATTACGATGATGATGATAGTGATAATGATGATGACGATGATGATGACGATGATAATGATAATGCTGATGATGATGACTGTTACGGCATGGCGGGGTGGTGATGATTCACTATGACGACGATTGTGGCGATGAAAGTGACGTTGACGATGACGTCGGTAAACGTTCAAAGAAAAAGAGTTCTATATGGGAGTTCGATTTCTCTTGCTTCATTCCATTTTTATATATAAAAAAAATGTAACATCCATTTTAACCATACACAGCAGACAGGATGTCGGCAAAATTGAGCTAACATGCGAAGTATTCCTAATAGAGTAAGTATATTGCTATATGGACTGTATTTCTAGGAAAAAAAATGATATATATATAGGGGGCTTGAAAAATGCAGGCTTTTTAATTAATGCTACTTTTTATTTGAATTGCAATTGCATTGTTTGGTATTTCTGCAAATATGTTTGTACACCTATACCTCCTTATTATTTGATGTGAAATATTGGAAAAGGTATTGAAGTGTTATATGCTTTGTGAATATAGTCATGGCACATTAAGCTTCATATATATGTATATATATATGGACAATTACAAAGCACTTAATTATAAGGGCGTTCGATACACCCTGAAGCGATATACATAATATTTTTCAGATGTAGATATTTATTATATAAATATGTCGATACTGCAAATATAACTAAACTCTACATTTATGCGACTGAGTTTTGTATACTTGAAACTAACATTTAAATCAATAAGTTATGTTCTTATAAAATATCGTCAGTTCGGAAGAAAAACAACACAACTCAACAAATGAAATTTTAGAGATAAAATTGGAAAAATACAAGTCCCTATATACAGTAGAACATTTGGAATATTTTAACAGATTAATAAAAATTCAAATTTCTATTTAATTTTCTTTCACTTAATAATTCTGAAAAAATAGGAATAGATGAGTATTTTGTGTTGTTTTTCTTTCGAACCGATGATTTATTATGTATTTTATCTTTTGCAAGAGAAAATTCACAAAATATCTAGTTTAACCCAAGTTTTGAGAAATGGTGTATTTAGGGATGACAGACGTCCTGCCGCATGGCACGGGACTGTCCAGCAAAACTACTCCTGTCCTGGTAGTGCCCCCCAGAAAATTATGTCCCTTTATGTCCCGAATGTAATTTGATATAATGTCCCGCTGGT
>OV839566.1:18808368-18842392 GCA_929447395.1 Epistrophe grossulariae | reverse complement strand
AAATTTTCGAATAAAATTTGCATTTTTTTTAATGCAAAATATTTTCAACTTATATTGAAAAAAATTTTTTTAATGCAAATAATTTTCAACTTGCATTAAATATTTTTTTAATGCAAATTATTTTTACATTGCATACAAATTTTTCTTTTAATAAGATACATATATGCAAACAAAAATGCATTTTTAAGACCCTGGTCCACAATAAGCGATATTTTATAAGCACGATTAGTGTATTCTCTGAATATTGGGGCTTTATTATGAAATAAAGGCATTAAATATAAATTCGTGTTATTATTATTAAAAGTTCGGTAAGGAATGTTTATTCACAAACTTTTGTTTTAAAGGTGTCGTATAACACAAAAAAAATATATTATTTGCCAGTCCTCAAATAGGTTCGTTAAGCAGTGTTGTACCATTTATTAATGACAATTACTTTTTTTTAAATAAAAAACAAAAATACGAAAGAACAAAAAAACAAAATCTACGAAATGAAAAGCCCTAAGTGGTGACGTTTTGACAGGATATAATCCTACTTTTTTAGAATGGTAAAATCTTGACAAACAAAAAAAACAAAATGCCATGGCTACGTGATTAATGGAAGAAAAATGTCAGTTGTCAAAGATGTTTCAAAAATGGTGGTATAGGAATATGCGTTATAGCATCCCACCTATAAACCCACCGCCACAAATCGAGATATATCTTAAAAGTTGTATAGTAAGTTGTTATACACCTACATATTGTATGTATTCTGTACATCTCTCTGAAAGTGTGTGGAGTCGTTGGAATGACTTCACCACACCTCATTCGCATTTTTTCTCCCATCATTTGTGATTAATTCGCTAAAAACCAAGTAATGCGAGTGAGGATGGATTTTTTTTGTTGTTGTTGTTGTTGCTTGACTCACAGGAGAATAATACTCCCATTTGCGTGTCATGCTCGTGTCGCAGGGACGACATCGCACAAACTTAATGAAAAGCAGATTACACGCCATAGTGAGTGGCAGAAATGCCGAGATCTCTTCGACAACATGCATTAGAAATGGGTTCGTTTAACCTCAGCGGTAATTTGTAACCATAAGAAAGAAAGCTGCTGCTTCTTATTCCAAGGCATGCGATTGAGTGAAGGACCAGAACCAGAGAGGAGGAGCGGTGAGTGCGAAAGAAACGTCAGACACACTTCTATATACGAGTATCTATCTATCTATCTATCTACGTTGAAACGATAAATGGTGGAATGACTGAGATTTCTCGCATTCCTTCCGCTTTTTGCAGCGCGCACTCCGATTCTCCGAATCCCAGAATTTTTATCTGATGCCACAAAAATGTTGATGATGCTTCGTTTAACATTTAATTTGCATTTCCATTGAGCAGCGCGTTCAGGCGTGAAAACAGCCACTTTAACGAAGACAAATGATGGTGCTCCTGTGGGTCCGATCAATGCCAAAAGAAGAAGTTTTTTTTGTTTTGTTTTATTCATATAAATTTAATTATGTATGAGTATAAAGCAGAGCATCCAGCTATACCTATATATCAAGACACTCACCACAAAACTTGCACTTGTCGGCTTGTGTAAACATTGGTTTTTGTTGTGAAATAATAATGCATTCGGACACACTTGGCGTGACATTTTTAATCCTGGGTCTGTTTCCTGGGTTCCCGGTTCCTGGTGGGATGACGCATATTCCTGGCCATTGAGATCGGAAATGATGCCACTTTTGACAGAACATCGTAGCCACAAAAAACACTCGGTTTGGTGGTAAACCGCGGATGAGTGGTGTGTGTTGTTTTTTTTTTTTAAATTCATCCTGCTGGGAAGTTTTATACTTTTTGGGATTTTTGTTTTTTTTTGTTTTCTGTATAATCCTTGGGATGCAAAAAATAAAACGTATAAATTGATTGGAGAACAATAAATCCTTCTGTGGCAAATTTTTTTTTGTTTTTTTTTTTTTTTTTTTGCGACTTTCGAGTTGACATGAGTAATGAGTGACACTGGGTAATTCTTATGAAAGGCGGATATGGAAAGGATTGTTGTAAAACAGTTGCCTTATTTATGTATACCAGTGTATACACACCACAAAACCTTTGAATTACTTTAACGAGGAAATTTTATATATTTTTTTGGGGGAATGGAAGTATTTTTTTTTCAACGTTTTATACGTTTGCTGTTTTTTTTCAATGGATTTATTTTGTTCAGATATTTGGTATATAAGCATGACATATCCATCATACATTTTGTAGTTTTGTCTGAGTATTGTATCTGATGTAATAAAATTCTCTGCTCAAAAGACCTGGAAATTCCTCGAAATGGCCAGAATTAAAAAAAAAAATGAATTTAGTCGTTTCATAAAAACCTTTAATTATTGTACTTATAATATAACTATAATTATATTTGATTAAAAGACTAACTCCTTTGGTAAATCACATGCACTTATATAGGTGAGGAAGATAAGAATGGAGATATAGGTAGGTGTTTATTTATAAGCCAGATCTCAGAGATAACTTCAAAATTGCCATTCGCTTTCATTGTTTCTGATTTTCAACTATAATTTAATTCAAAATTGAATACAATTTAAATAAAAATTAGAAATATTTTGGCAATTGATAGATTTGTTAAATGTAAAAAGGTCGTAGATATATAACGAAAAATTCGAAAAATTCCATGAATCAAGATATGAACGCTTAAAAGTCGAATACGGGAAATAATAGACGTCTAAGATATAATTTTAAAAAAAATATGTATGAAAAATCAAGATCAAGGTGGAATTTAATATTTTTGTAAAGGGGTATAGCAGAATAAAATGTTTTACCTATGTTTGAGGAAGTTTTGATTTGCATATGTGATTTTTTTTACCATAAAGCGAATTTTCGAAATCATTTTTATTTTTTTGTCTTTTTATAAATTTCAGGAAATTTTATGAATAACAAAAATTATTTATTCTGATTTTATATGTGTAAAATTTGGATTTACCACTTCCTTTGAGTGCTGAAAAATCATATTTTAATTTTTTTTCAGGTCTCAGCTTATAAGTTGAATATTAAAAACAAAAATAGTGTTTAACGTAAAATTATAAAAAAAAATCTCTATTTACAAAATTTTGAGTTTGAAAATCAATTTTTCAAAAAATATTCACTGAAAAAAATAACTTGATTTAAGAAAAAAACAGATTAACAAGCCTAATTAACATAATACATCATAGAACTAATCTTTTTCATGCATTTTTCTAGAGATGGGGTCAGAAAAGTCGCAAGAAAAAAAAAATGGTCAAAATAACCACTTTTTTAAAAGATCGCATGGGTAAAAAAAAGTGCCACTTAAGTCGCATAGATGCAACACTGGAATCCATAGGCAATCATCGGCCTGACAAGACTGCTGTTAAGCCGTCTGCTATAAAATATTTAAAACCTCTCCTAGTCCTGTTCGGAGAAGCACTTACATAAATGGCTGCTGAAATACAAATACTTATCAAGCCAGAATATGTCAAGGTACTTTTAATAGGACCTAAATAAAATTGTTTATAATATCTCTTAGTTATAGATTTTCCACTTCCAAACAATAAAATAACGCTAAATCGAAGTCACACTGTAAAAGAATTCCAATTGTCTATCATTATGTCTCATTTAATTTCCGTTTCAAAATTTAAATACAAAAAAACCATGTAATATATTACATATGGTCTAAATAAAAATGAATATGCTAGGCATGTTCAGGGAATTGAGATCTCGGAGATTTCAGCAATCTTAGTTACTTAAACAGGATTCCTTACCAAAATTTCTCAGCTTTGCTGTCAAAACTCTGAGAAAAATAAATTTTGGATTCACTTGCTCACTTTTTGAGTGAGAAAAATTTCTGAGATCTCATTTTTCTGAATGCGCCAAATTACTTACTTATACTTACTTAGAAAAAAAGGAATATTCCATCAGAATGAAATTTTATTTTGTATATTAAAGTCAGTTTATTTCATCCAATAGGTATAGATAATGTTGTGCTTCTCCAAAAACTGCAGTTGTTTCTGGAAAAGTTAAAACATTTTATATAAAGGGTATTTTTTTTTAGACGTGTGACGTGACGTGGTTTTCAATCTGGGAATACATTTTTCGGAGTTGGTCTTTTTGACAGCTGTCACTTGATTGATGCTCAGTTTGGTTTGACATTTCATAATGAATAGACTTACTCCTGAACAATGTTTGCAAATCGTACAAATTTATTACCAAAATAATGGTTTGGTCCACGTGACGCATCGCGCGCTGCGTCCAATACTCGGTCGACATAACCGCCCAGCAGAGTCATTCGTGCAACCATGGATTGATTTCGCACCACGTTTAGTCTAGTGGATAATGCGCATCCTCAGTGCGCCCCGAAGACGCTATTGCTGCAGAGTAGAGTAGAGTATCGAAGAAGACCCGAATGAGTCGATCCGCCATCGTACGCAACAATTGGAGCTGGGGCCTCTTGGCTCTTGCCCGAAATCATTTTTAAAACATAATCAGCCCTATCGCAAAAGAAATTTCCCCGGAGTTTTTTCGCATTTAGGGAAATTTGCTATCGCGAATCATCTGGGGAAAATATTCTTTTCAACAAAAAAACTATCGTAAAAAATTTTTCCAGGGAACTTTTTCCTTATGTCAATGCAAAAATTTCCCCAAGTAAGTTCTTGGGGAAAAATTAATTCGTGGGAGATTTGCGATTGCAAATATTCTTTCCCCGGTATTTTTTGTTTTTCCGGCGCAAAAAAAGTTCCCATTTAGTTGGCGATAAGGCTGAATGGCAAACCCTTATCTTTATAATAAAGCTAAATTCTTGGCCATAACATAAAATTATATGCGTTTTATTTCTCCTTGAAAACCACACGTCTAAAAAAAACACCCTTTACATATATAACTTTCAACGAGAATGTTAAGTATTACAAACTAAACAAGCTTGCAACACGATTTTAACCTCAACATTACTCGTAAAAACTGCATTTTCACACATCAAAAGGTTTCAGGAACAAAAAAACAAAAAAAAAAAAACAATGTTATTGGCAAGTTAACCGCATAGAAAACCTCGATTCGTTAATTATAGGCATAATAACTAGCTCCTGGGATACCATATTAAAACCGCAAGTTGTAAATATTTTAAGGGAATGCGTTCCAATTAAGTTTTTTTGTTTGTTTTTGTTTGAATTCTAATTTTCCAGCATGTATGTATGTTATAGTTTTTGTTT
The DNA here is from genome assembly GCA_929447395.1 of Epistrophe grossulariae. Lineage (NCBI taxonomy): Eukaryota > Metazoa > Arthropoda > Insecta > Diptera > Syrphidae > Epistrophe > Epistrophe grossulariae. Next base: position 18,837,189 of record OV839566.1, on the reverse strand, counting down.
TAGGTATATGTATATTACCTACCTACCTATTTAGCCACTGAGTTGGTTTTAATTTTTTGTTGTTTCGTTGTTCAATGGTTTTGTTCTTTATCCGGAAAATTGGCAAAATATCCTGGAATTGTATGTGAAAGAACAATAATTGTTAACCTGCTTCACTTTATGCTATAACATGATCGCGGTGAAAAGTTGTTAGAATTTTAAATTATACGTATATTTGGGTAATTTTTATTGTTTAGGTTAGGTAGCCAATTATTAAAAAAAACAACAAAAATTGTCATCGTATTTATGCTTGTTCCAAAAAATGTTGTTGAGGTTGACATAATATCTAAAACCAGAATGGGGTTTGAATGGAAATAAAATAAAATAGAAAATTATTGGTTTTAAACTTATAACGAAAATAAGGTTAGGTATATTAATTCTGCAGCTCTAACCCTAATTTTTTTTTTAATGAAATCCACAACCGATTGCCACGTACTTTGTTCATATATTTTAAATGGCCTTAAATTTTTTAGATTCATGACGGCAATTATACTTCAAATACATACCTACATATATACCTATGTATATCAGCTTTCCATTTCAGTATATCGTCCAACTCTTGGAGCTGATATTGTAGTGAGCCTGCTTTGTTCCGCACAAACAGCTTTGGGCGCCATTTAAACACTGTTTAAGATTTTCTCTTATCAATAGGGGCCAACCCTAATCCAAATTAATTTTTTTAACAAAACTTATATTTTTATATTCCACATAATATGCTTAACCTTCCAGCTAAACATGGTTCATGATTTAATGTACCTCCAAGGATCGATCCTTATTCAGCAAACTTGTATACAAACATTTGCACCACTCTACAAATTAAAAACGTCAAATGATAAGCTATATAAAACCTTTGATAACGAACTTAAGTCCCCCATTGGGCGCCAATCAAGCACCGTTTAACCTTTTCACTTTTCATTAGCGGCCAACTTAAATCTAGATTCATTTTCTGAACAAAACACATATTTTCATATTCTACATGTGCTTCCTTCCATCTAAACCTGGTTGATAAATGCATGCATACACCTCCTAGACTCTTCTTTTTCAAAAAAATTGTATACAAATTACTGTCCCACTATACAAATTAAAAAAAAATCAAATGCTTAATTATATAAATCCTTCGATAAACAGATTGAAAAGTTTCACGTTGGGCGCCACCTAAGCACCATTTAATAATTTCACTTTTCATTAGGATACAACTCAATTTCAAATTCATTTTTTGGACAAAGTTCATTGTTTTGTATTTAACTATAATTTTGTGACAGTGCGCAAATATCAAAATATATTGAAATCTTAATGTATTACTCTATCTCTCCCTCTAAAAACATAAATATATACAAAATAAATACAAATGACGTGCATTTAAAGTTATACTTTCGTTTTTCTAAGTAAAAAATAAAACGAAATAAAAAAAAAAAGAAATTAGTAAATTGCTCGCGTTGGGCGCCATCTAAGCACATTTTTTGATTTTCACTTTTCTTTAAGTAACTAACTGAATAAGAAACTCTCAAGGTGAAACTCATATTGTCATATTTCACAGTATTTATTTTTTGTTTTACTTAACTGTAATTTTGTTACAATTGCTCGCGTTGGGCGCCACCTAAGCACATTTTTTGATTTTCACTTTTCTTTAAGTAACTAACTCAATTAGAAACTCTCGAGGTGAAATTCGTATTGTCATATTTCACAGTATTTATTTTAATTAACTGTAATTTTGTTACAATTGCTCGCGTTGGGCGCCACCTTAGCACATTTTTTGATTTTCGCTTTTCTTTAAGTATCTAACTCAATTAGAAACTCTCTCATATTGTCATATTTCACAGTATTTATTTTTTGTTTTACTTAATTGTAATTTTGTTACAATTGCTCGCGTTGGGCGCCACCTAAGCACATTTTTTGATTTTCACTTTTCTTTAAGTAACTAACTGAATTAGAAACTCTCAAGGCGAAACTCATATTGTCATATTTCACAGCATTTATTTTTTGTTTTACTTAACTGTAATTTTGTTACATGTATTGTGATATAGATTGTAGGCACAATAAATATCGAAATGTATTCTAAATCAATTTATTACTCTCTCTTTAATAAAAATTTTTATAAAATAAATACAATATAATGTATTTTTAAAGCTATACTTTCATTCTTCTAAGTAAATAATTAAACAAAATATATAAAAAAAGAAATCAGTAAAAAAATGCCTTGAAGTAAAATGAAAAGAAAATTATGTTAAAAGAAAAAAAAAATTCCTTTGCTCATGGTTATCTTCGCCCAAGTGGTCATAAAAGATGAAGAGACTTTCCACTTCAAAACATCTTCAATGAAAACTTAAATTCGCATACCATTGCTAAGATCTGTTTCTTAGATCTTTGGACCAAAATCCAGAAGCAGCAACAACATAAAGAAAACCACCACCGCACCATCAGCCAGCGACATAATTCACAACGGAATCAAATGAACTCACTTTTAGGCCACTCTCCTTGAGTGCGAGGATGGTTAAAGCTAATTCAAGAAAATTCCATTGTTTGAATGTTTGCCCATACTGTAGCCCAATGTTTTTATTTCTGTTCATCTCTCCAATAGTCCACCTATTCCACCTACCACTCGTCGCTTAGATTTATCCAACATGCGCTTTCGGCCGGCAACATTTTGAAAGGATATATATTGTTCAATTATCGTTCGTTTTTTTTTTTCTTCTTCGATGTCCTGTTTATATAAATACATATAAAATATATACGTATACATTATATTTGCAAGACATGCACAGCATAAAAAGAAAAAAAAAAATCATCACAAGCATTTTTGGGTGTCCAACAGCAACATCACTTCAAAAGACACTTAAAAGGCCAATACACTGTTCAAGGACCTCAGCCTCACCTCCATTTTTGTTGCCTCATGTTTTCGTTTTTGTACTTTCTTTTCCTTAAAAAGGTTTGTTGTTTTTTTTTTCCTGACCGATTTTTTTTAGAATTTTTGTTTCTTTTTTTTTGAAAATTTCCCTCACTCGTAAGAAGATGTAGATTGTATACGAGTATAAAAGAATGTCGAAACTAAGGAAGCGTATAGTATCTATATACACGAGTGAAGGAAGTAGATATTTTTGGTTGTCCTTTATAGCTATATCAAGATGAATCTATCTTTGAAATCTTGTGTTTAATGTTTTCCTTTATCTTTAGCTATGTGTAGATATATCGAAAGTTGCTGTTTCATTTTTTTTTTGCTTCCAGAAATTCGTTTAAAATTCACTATTCGATTGAAGGAACTTATATATCAATGACGATGGACGCAGATAATTTTCAAATTTTCAGAATTGGGGACAGGACAGGGAGATTTTGTTTCGTAAATCATGGTTCATTCGTTTTTGTCCTAATGCACGTTAAAAGTCTATTGAAGCATTTGACCTATCTCTCTTTCATATTATGCCATAAACATAAACATTCAAGAATTCATTAGACTGTTATTGATTTAGGACAATAAATTATATATATATGTATATATAGAGCAAAGCCAAATCGAACGAAGATGAAAGGACGTTAGAATTATATTCCTTGAAATACATATATTATATATTTATTATAGAATTTAAATTTTTCAAGGATGATTACATAACAAACTCATGGTTCAATACAATATGTGCGATGACCAACCATATGTCCTGATGATGTAGATATATAGTTGGTCATATAAATCTTAGCCATGGTATTTGTATCTGATTCCAAGAAATTCAAAATATTATATAAAATACTGAATAGAAAATTTTCCAAATCACTACAGAGCCCCAAAACTCAAACTCAGATTCCTGGAATAGGTATAGAAAAAAGCAATTTTCCATCGTTTTCTCTGTATTTCGTTTCATTGTTAATCAGTGGCTTAGCATGAGTTTTATACCGCCCTAGCTTTTTTTTCTGACACCTTTAATTTTCTTGCTGTTCAAAAAAAAAATCATTAAAAAAACTTAACTAAGATTTTCTGATTCCCATTTAAGATAGATAATTAAAGATAAAATGACAGGCTACAAATCTGCATCAAAATGTTTGCAAAAGCTTACAAAATTTCATACTAAAAACGTGAAAGATTGGCTTTTGAGAACTAATTTCATCACAGCAAATGACGTGAGGAACAAGAAAAGAAAAAGAAAAAAAACGTACTCACAAAGAATATACATTGCTGTAAGGGTGTGGGCAAGACGTTGGTTGGAGTGGAATGTGTGCAATAAAAAACCACGACTGCACTGTGGCTGGTGGCAAACACAATTGGCTTCGCATCGGGAACAAAAATGATATACATACATATCTACATTATTAAGAAGGTTAGGTATGTCTGTAAAATGTTATGTTGATTGAATTGTTGTAGGTATTTTGCAAATATTATTTGTAATGGTACGATTAGGTTGGTTTGGTTGGCTTATAACTTCTGTTCTAACAATCGGATATTTAAAATAAAGGTCTTAAAATGAAGGTAAAATATCAAACTAATTTATTCAGTTAAAAAATAATTGAAATAACATAAAAGTGTAGGTGAAAAACGTTTAGGTTTAATTCATCAAAATAAATAATTGCAAAAATTGAAAAATTGAATAACAAAATTGGCTTCGCCAACAAAATTCATATACCTACGTGTCTATATAGGTACATACATTATGTATGTACATTTATATAAAAGGATTGATTAAGTTGCCTTTTTACTTCTGTACTTATAATCGGAACTTAGAGATTAAGGTTTTGAAATAAGTTAAATGTCAGCCTTCAAAATTTATGTGACAAAACTTGACTTCATTATTAATCAATTCGATTGTTGCACCTAGAATATGCACAGAGACCTATACTTGAACCTCTATAATTATAACTTATAACTTTAGTTCTATAAGGGCCAGATATTGAAGGTTAAAGTATTTAAATTAAGGTTAACTAGGCTAGAGGTAGGATTATCCTAGCGAAGCAACTTAAATATATCTACCTAATACCTAATCGAAAAGGGTTGATTTGGTATCTTCTGTTCTAATTATCGGATCATTGAGGTTAATGTCTTAGAATTAAGGTAAAATCTCAGGCTACAAATTTATATGACAAAGCAACATCTAAACCAATGCGTTTTTTGAACTTAACCAACGTCTAAACCAATGCGACTTTTGAACTTGACCTACGTCTAAGCCAATGTGATTTTTTAACTTGAACTATACGTCTAAACCAATTCGATTTTGGAGCTTGACCAACATCTAAGCCAATGCGATTTTGGGACTTGACCTACGTCTAAGCCAAAGAGATTTTAAACTTGACATACGTCTACACCAATGCGATTTTTGAACTTGACCTACGTCCAAACCAATGTTATATTTGAGCCTGAAAGGTACCTACTTGCGTTTCTCTTTAATAAACTTACAACATTAGTTCTAAGTTGTTGAAGGTTAAGGTATTTAAGTTAACGTTAATCAGTCTAGAGGTAGGATTAACTTACCTAAGCAACTTAAATATAAATATCGAATGGTAAGCTTGGTAAGCTTTCATTTTCTGTTCTAATTATCGGATTTTTGAGGTTAAGGTCTTAGAATTCAAGTAAAATCTCAGGCTATAAATTTATGTTACAAAACTTTACCTACGTCTAAGCCAATGCGATTAGAATATTCATAGGTACTGCAATATAATTGAACTTCTTCAATAAACTTATATATAGATAGAGTTCTAATGTTCAGATGTTCAAGGTTTAAGGTAGAACTATAATAGTCGGATGCCGACCTAAGTGGTCGTACGAAACGAAACGAATACAAAGAATTCATATGACGTGCCCATAATTGAGTTTTGCTTGTTTCGACCAATTTTTTTCTTTTGCTTTCGGAAGTGAAGAGCGCTCACCGACCGCTCCATGCGTAAGTGAACTGAGAGAATTTTCTTCCAACATCTTCCGACTATTACAGCTCTACCTTAAGGTCCTCAAATGAAAAAAAAACGATTCGATTTGGTTGTCAGCTCAGCTGTCAACTTACTTGTTGCTTTGCTTTTCACATTCTCAGATAAAAGAATACTGCTTAACTGTCAAAACCATTTATATTTTCTTAAGAAATTACACGACTCGAGTTTATTAAATTTATTAAAAGATGAGTTCAAAATGCAAAATATTATAGAATACCTAAAAACAATTAGGTAATTCAAGTTTGCATTGAGTTTGAGCTACACATCAAATTACTTATAAATTTGGACTCGCGTTAAAAAGGGTTCACTTTGATAGAATCAAATAACTTGCCTATACATAAATAGTTCAATAAGTTGAGAGACTTGTAAATCAATTTGAGCAAATTTGAGCAAATATTTGAATTTCTTCAACATCAACGCCGTGATTAAATAAACTGAACTGAACAACATTAATTTAACCGCCAACTGGGATTCGACATTAAAATATCTACATATTGTAATTTCAGACTGAAGAATGGTTTCTTAGACATCTTCAGAAGTTTTGGTGCAACTATAGGATACAAATTAGAAATCACCAAGATTATTCATGTTTTTATATTATCGAGCTAACACAAGTCATTTTCAATGTCCCCATAGTTACTCTATGAGTGAAATCTGTAAATTTTTTTGGGTAATCGGGTAGTCAGGGAATCAGGTAGTCGGTTACCCGGGTAATACCCGGGAATTACCCGAATATTACCCGGGTATCATCAGCCCTATTTCCTATCTTTAAATTTAAATAAAACAAATTGTGTGTGAAATATCATCGACATTTTTTATTCGCTTGAAAGACCTATTAATGCCATTATGTATGAAATATAACATCGTTCAAATGCCCACAGCGGCTTCTCTGGATGGGGTGCGCCCGAATTTTCCAATTTTCCATGACTCTGGCGCATAAATCAGGTTAAATTTGACCGATGGCATGAGTTATGTTGACTTTGAAAGCCGCTGTGGTTTTTGACTTATTCCCATAGACCTGTGACTTCAGAAAAATACATAAGAAAAAGTCCAACGGGACGGGGTGAAATCGCACGATCTCGTTGGCCAGTTTACATGACTTGCACTCGAGATGTCCATGCCTTAGAATCGCTCGTGCCGAATTTCCAATGTTGCGTGAGCTGTGTGACACGTACCGCCGTCCTGTTGAAACCACATGTCAATGTCATTGATGTTTATATGATCCAATTCAGTCAAAAAGAAGTTGGTAATCATCGACCTATGTATAGCGCTCGCCGTTGACGGTGATTGCCTTGCCAACGATGTTCTCGCCACCAGCCCAAAATCCACACGAAACGGTGACTTTTTCCGAATGAATCAGACGCTTACGGATCTCATGTGGATTGGTATTGTCGCAAATTCGATAATTTTGTTTTTTGAAGTACCCATTCATCCAGAAATGAGCCCCATCGCTGTAGATGATTTTTCAATGAAAATTAGTGTCTGCTCCAAAGCCCATTAAGGGAACACACGTCAGTCGTTGTCTATTGTCGTTTACCTTGGGTCAGTTGAATTTTGTACGCTGTGCAGTTCCAAGTCAAGACGCAAAATTCGCACAAGTTGTGGTCTGAAAAAAGCCGAGTTCTTGTTACCGACGCGAAATCAACTGCTTCGGATTCTCCTGTGCACTCTCAGTTCTCACGGACAGTGGGGATGTTTTCTGTAGATCTTGCATTTTGTCGACGTATTGGGTATTGGTTGATCGTTTACTGATCCAGTGGACTCAAATTTTTCAATCACACTGCGAATAGTCCTCTCGGTATGACGATTATGGCGACCGTAAAATGGGCAAAGCACGAAGAACGTTGTCCGAACAGATTACCTATTTTGATAAAATAGTTTTATCATTTGTACGTGTTGCTGAATACTATATACATGAGGCATGTTCAGGAAAAAGAGATCTCGGAGATCTCAGCAATCTCAGTTACCTGATTAGGATTCTTCAGCAAAATTTCTCAGCTTCGCTGTCAAAACTCTGAGGAAAAAAAATCTTGGATTCGCTTTTTGTTGAGAAAAATGTCTGAGATCTCATTTTTCTGATTACACCAATTGTGACATTATTAGGTAATTGTTTTCGGATTAGCCGCGTAATAAAATTATTAAAGAGTGCACTTTGTACTCACCCCGAACGTTTCGCATCAAGTTTCATTGAGCATGGTTTCCCGGTGACCACGCTCAATGCAACTTGATGCGAAACGTTCGGGATGAGTACAAAGTGCACTCTTTAATAATTTTATTACGCGGCTAATCCGAAAACAATTACCTAATAATGTCTATTAACAACCGCGAAAGCCTAAAAAGTTATACACCAATTGTGATTTGGCAAAACAGACTGAATAAATGACAGCCCAGCCAATTTGACAGATGTAGCTTCAACAATATGGCCGCTATCAACTGTTAAAGTTCGGAAGTCCCCATCAGACTTTTGTTGCTATGGATTACTGTTCTTATGTTTAGAAACTCGTTTATAACTAGTTTATAACAATTTTCAGATTCCAGGTGAATAGACTGTCGAATCACTTTACAATTATTAACTTTGATTTCGTTGCAAGAAAAAATTAAAAAAAAAAGAAGAAAACTCATCAAATTTTTGTCTCCCATAATTAAAAATGTACTTAAATATGTACCTAGGTGTGTATGTATATAGTCGCTAAAATAACAACTGTTCCACAGGAATTCCAATTGAAGGTAACATGAATCTATATAAAAGCTATTGTCCTTTTTGTTTGGGTATATAGAAGGTATGAGTAGGTAGGTACCTAATACCTATCTATTGAAAATCGCACGAGCAGAATTTTTGTGAGGTTGGGATTTCGTGGCCAAGTTTATGAAGTGACCTTGATGATGGGATTCTCTCTCAAAAATATTACGTTCAATTTGGAATTTATCATGAGGGTTAATACATATAAAATATCTCATCCATAAGGTATCTTCATAATTTTATACATATAAACGCCCATCCTGTGGCAAGAAAAGGAAGAATGGAATTTTTATTCGGATAAAAATATAAATCGATATTATTATGTGTGACGACGTGAATATTTTTCTCATTCATTGTTTTTTTTTTTCTATTTCCTTTAAAATTGAATTATGCCAAACGCAACGTATGGAAAAATATTCACAGCAAGCAATTCCTAGAAAATGTCTTCCTAAAAAATAAGAAAAAAAAAAACCTGGAAAATCCTGAGATGCGGAGAGAAGAAGTGTTCCTGACATAAACAGACTGAGACTGAGAGGTTGGCATGGTGTCACATCATCGGTGTATACATATGTATGTGTATAATAGGTAGGTGGGGTAACATTTAGGAAAAGAGTATACAGAGTGTATACCTAGTATACTGTAGTTAGGTACCTATGTATATACGTCAGAGTAGGTACTCAGCTTGCATGACTTGCAAAATCCGCGAATTTAGCGTGTGGCAGACAAAACGTGCCTCAAGGTTGAAATGACGTTATTTAAGTAGGAGTTTGCATCAAACAGGAAGGATGACATTTTTTTAAAGGATAACAAAAAAAGAGGATTTTGCAAAAAACTTTTCGCAATTCTTTCTAATGAAAGTCATAAATATTTTGATTCATATTTCAAAAAACCGTTGTCGGTCGTTAATTTAATATTTTTTCCAAAAAAAAAAAAAAAAAATGACGGTTGTTTAGATATATCTATATTTTAGTGTAGCTAAGCAGATTCTAATTCGTTATAGAACTAGACGAATTTGTTGACACATATGTTAAATAGATTTAAATCAAACACAATGATATTATTATGTGTAGGTATAAGTATAAGTAAGTGAAGAACATCACGAACAAACAATAAAAGATTGTGGTCGAAGTTTGGATTTAAGTTAAGAGCCTGATAAAGGATATGGCAGTAATAGATGGCGAATTTTGTATGTGTATATAACGGGTGATTTTTTAGCTGGTTTGGTTTTGGCAACACTGGTTTTGACAGCTGACGTGTGTTTAGTACCTTGTGTCACTGTCAAACAGCTTCAGTTTGGTTTGCAATTTAACCATGGATCGTCTTACAAATGAACAACGCTTGCAAATTGTTGAATTTTACTATCAAAATTCGTGCTCGGTTCGAAATGTTCATCGCGCGCTGCTTCCATTTTATGGTCGGCATTCTCGACCTTCTGAGCAGTCTATTCGGAAGATTGTGACCAAATTTCGCACCAAATTTACTTTGTTGGACATTAAACCACCAACACGTTTACGTACTGTGCGTAGTGAAGAAAATATTGCGGCCGTATCAGCTAGTGTGACAGAAGACCGCGAAATGTCGATTCGGCGCCGTTCCCAGCAGTTAGGCCTTTGTTACAGCACTACGTGGAAAATTTTGCGGAAGGATTTGGGCGTAAAGCCTTTTAAGATACAGCTGGTGCAAGAACTAAAGCCAGCCGACCTACCACAACGCCGAATTTTTGGTGAATGGGCTCTTGGAAAGCTGGCCGAGGATCCGCTTTTTTATCGAAAAATTGTGTTCAGCGATGAGGCTCATTTTTGGTTGAATGGGTACGTAAATAAGCACAATTGCCGCATTTGGAGTGAAGATCAGCCAGAAGCATTGCAACAGCTACCAATGCATCCCGAAAAAGCCACTGTTTGGTGCGGTTTATGGGCCGGCGGCATTATTGGGCCATATTTCTTCAAAGATGATGCGAATCGCAGCGTTACTGTCAATGGTGAACGCTACCGAGCGATGATAACAAACTTTTTTTTGCCCGAAATGGAAGTTCTTGACTTGCATGATATGTGGTTTCAACAAGACGGTGCCACATGCCACACAGCACGCGAAACAATGGCGCAATTGCGAGGCGAGTTTGGTGAACAGTTAATTTCACGTTTCGGGCCGGTCAATTGGCCGCCTAGATCGTGCGATTTGACACCATTAGACTATTTTTTGTGGGGGTATGTCAAGGCTAATGTCTATAGGGACAAGCCCGCTTCGATTGACGCACTGGAAGCCAACATCCATGCATTCATTCGTGAGATACCGGCCGATATGTGTGAAAGAGTATGCCAAAATTGGACTCAGCGGATGGGCTACCTGAGACGCAGCCGCGGTCAACATTTGCATGAAATTATCTTTAAACATTAAATTGCAAGGTTCAAACTATCGATTCAAATAAATATTTCATTCATTTTTTCGAATTTTTTGTGTTTTTTTTTTAAAAAAAGTCCTAAACCTCTTAAAAAATCACCCGTTACTATATAGTTACAATACATTATTTTTTTAGAATTGTTTTACCGTATGATTGATGTTCTTTTAATTAAATATGTATATAAGGGTAGATATAGTTGTGGAAAGTTTTAGGTACCTACTCTTATATACGTGTTGATTATTGAGTCTAGTTAGAAAATAAGATTTCAATAAAAAAAAGGAATGTATGACCAAACATCTTCATTACTTTTGAACATCACACATTTCGTTTTGATTTCTCAAATTCACGTCGACACTTTAATTTTTAAAATTTGGATATAAAAAATAAAAAATACAGGCATAGGTTTCTGAATAATTTATTTATTTATTCTGATTTTATTGAGTTTTTTTTTTTTGTTTTAATGATGAATTGATAGAATACATCAATATTGTAACTTATGCCCCATCAATTTTTATTCAACTTTCCATAAAAATTATGATTTTAATTTGTGAATAATAAATAGGTTATTATATTACGTGGCTTAAAATCAAATTTTGTTTGAATGTATATTGTTCAGTTCACTTGGCTCTAGTTTAATAAAAAAAAATATTCACAATTCATTACATCAGTTCATTTGGATGAATGTAGGTTTAGACGCCTCTATTCAATTTGTAAAAGTAAACCAGAGAACATTTTCAACATTTTTTCATGTACGATGGGTTGTAGGTTTTTAGTTATGCCCAAAAATAATGAAAGTGAAGAGATATAGGGATCTATAGGTGACAATGGGAATTTAAAATATAGAATTAGTGCTTGTTTCACAATGCCTGCGTATAAGTTCTGATTAGTTACTTGACAAATAAATATCGAAACAGGGTCATAAGTCCAAACCAAATAAAATTACTATTGCATTTATAACCTATTCAAGTCGTCAAAAGACAATTTGTTAGTTTTTCTCTTTGGAAATTATGACCCTGTGCTAATATTTAATGTGTCGAGTAACTTATAATCAGAACTCACTCAGACATTGTGAAACAGACCCTTAAAGTCTCATCGTTTTAAGTCGCTTTTATTGAAAAGCCAAATTATAGCTACTTTTATAGAGCCACGTCATTGTAGTAAAGAGACAACCTGGCTTAATATGTTGCTTTAGCTTAAATTACCGTAAAAAACATTAATATAGAAACGAGAAGCCACCAGATGGTATTTATGCAAAGACATACATAGCTTAAGTAGAAAAAACATGAAATGCACGATTGTATCGCTCAAAGTTGCTCTTATATACGAGCCTTTATAAAAGTCAATATAGCACCGTGATGCATCCAGCTTCTGCTTATGGAACTTACAGTTTAGACTGAAAAATTTGTTAAAAAATCAATATACAGGATGTGTCGAAATTAAATATTAAGGATTTTTAAGAACACATATTGGGCTTTCATAATAAAAAAATTATACGTCTTAATAACGTGTTTTTGAGAAAAAAAAATCATATCAAAGTTAAACAAAAACAACAAACAACCTAAAAAAGTTTAAAAAATGTGTTTGATAATAAATTCAATTGCAGGAAAACAGATATCGACACAGAAAAAAGTTGTATGGTAGATACGAAATTTCTAACTGTTCTTATTTAAATAAAAAAAAATTCAAAAGTCGGTTGTAATTTGGCAAAGTTAGAGCCAGTCAAATAAAAAAGAATAAAAATAATAAAAACCATTATATCGCAAACGAAGCGAAGAGAAAATTACCTCTTAAGTTTTTCGACTTGAAATGACCTCAGGAACTCATGGTTTTCTTCTCAGGCGGTGATTTCGGGACACCCTGTATATAATTAGAAATAAAGTGATTAAATAACCTCTGAAATCGGTTTGAAACCAACGTGATGTACAATTTCTGATTTCTTAAACAAATGTCAATTTATATTAGAACAAAATTTGAAAATCGTTGGAGCAGTTTTTTACAAAAAATTTTTGTATATACAAAATTTTGTAAAGATTAAATAAATTTAGGTAATTTTTTAGCCTTTTTTTATACGGATTTAAGAAATTAATTTTGGAGAAATTCGATTTTCGTAATACCGAATTTTCAAAAAAATAATTGTGAAATTATTTTTAAAAATCTAAAATTTATACTTTTTGGAATTAGACATTAAAACCTCAAATAAAATTTTAAAAAGTTTTTTTTTTAAATAAAAAAAAATTGTTTAGAAAATTTGGTATACAATTCTTTTTAAACTTTTTAAAAATTTTCAGTAAAAAAATTTATCAAAACCAGTTGAACCGTTTTTGAGAAAAACGAAAAAATAAATTAAATCTTTTTTTAAATGGGTATCTACGTTTTTGAGAAAAATAATTGATTTTCATTTTTAATAAAAAAAAAAATTATATGGCATGCTACTGTTATTTTTGGTAGGGTAGGGCGGGGCTAGTTGGCCAATTTTTTACTTGAAGTCTCATAATTATCAAACTACTCGTAGTGCAACTATATGGAGCTGGTATCAAAAGAAAGAATGGACTTCTGGCTTCTTAATGAAATCTTGAAAATTTGAAAATATGTAACCGCAGAAGAATATACTACCTTTAATGGATCAAGTGCTATAGCGGGGCAAGTTGGCCCAGTGATGATTCGATCCACATTAGGCAAAAATATCATAGTTCCTCTTCTTCTTCAGAACTTTATTTTTGTAACAAAAAACCCTTGAGCCAACTAACCCCACTCCTAGTTTGAGAAGCATATTTAGTCTCAAATATAAAAATACTCACAACTGTTCAATTTAACACACAAAATATAAAAAAAAATATATTCACTTATAAAAAAACTTTGCCACAGTCCTTAATCCTGGATTTTTCAATAGGAAAATAAAAAAACTATCTTATCCGGATTTTTAATTTTACCCTAGAGAAAGACAAATCTGTGTGTGGTTTACCTTCTGAGGGCACAATGCAACTGGAACCGTTATGGCACGTGTTGGTAAAAGAGCACGCTTTGTTCGTAAATGATTATTTTCTTGTAGTACTTTCATTTTGTGAATAATTCGCGTGGGCCAACTTGCCCCGTGGCCCAACTAGCCCCACTCTACCCTACTACAAGAAAATAGAAAAAAACTATTTCGGGAGAATCCCCAAAAAATGCTTTTTGCCAAGTTTAAAGAAAATTGACTGTTTAGGCTGCAGCTGCAGAAAGGACAGACAGACAGAAAGACAGCCAGACAGAATTGAGATACCCAATTTTTTCAATTTCGCTATCAACGTTATATTAAATTTAAAATAATATCTTTTATTTATCATTGTTATGTCAAGTTTGATTAAAATCTCGAGTTCGATTTTTTTTTTTTTTTAAAAACCATAAAACAATTGCAAAACATTCCCTATATATCGCAAGTAAAATAAGTTTTACAGTACTTTTGACTTTTTTTTTTTTTAATTTCCAATTTTATCGTTGACGACTTCACGAATATATTATGTATGTAGTCGTATAGAAAAAAAATACCGAAGCTTCTTCAAAACCTTCGACTTGTAAAAAAAACCACCTCGGGATTTAATTCAAACCATGTCGCAGGTTTATAGAGAACACGAAAAAATAGGGGTCCAAATTCTGCCTGATTGTGTGTCTGTAAGTCGACCTACAGCCTAAACCACTGAGTCGATTTATCGTCAAATTTTTAACAGAAGTTGTTTTAATGATTCGTTAGAAACCAAACTGAAATTTATAGCTCCAAATATAACTGTATTTCCCATGAAAAGCGACCAACAACTCTAAAAAAACGGTATCCTTTGCAGAACGATTTCTTTATATTCGAATTTCTCATTAACTCCCTAACCGATTTCGATCAACTTTTTTTGTTAAATAACATGAATTTTAGATTTTGAAAAAAAATTAAATGCAAAATCCAGAGTGTTACAACTTTTTTTTATATTCCCCTCATTATCTAGATAAAATTTTGTGACCTTTTATGTTCAACGATGCGCGCAAAAGTTCAAAAGGTAATTTATGTTCAGTTATCACTTCATTCGCAGCAGGTGCTTCAAATAAGTTTTGAAAAGGAACCAATAATTGTATATAACTGAGCCTTTAACATTCCCTTTTAATGCTCGCTTCTTGAACAAAACAAATTTTCTCCATTTTGTATCGAGAAATAGCTATAATGAAGAATTTTTGCCCCATCAACCCCCAAAATTAATGATGATGTCGAACTTTTCCCCATCAATTTGGTTTTTATTTTTATGAAGTGTCAATAAACTTCATCGACACTGTTAATCTAATCACATTTCGGCACATTCTACAGACACCTGCTAGCCCAATTAAATTTGCATCGATTACACCCACACACAATACAGAGAGCAAAAAGTAGCAGTAGTAGCACAACAACCATGCTTACAATTACGCTTCTAATTTGTTTACGACCACAACAGATAATTCCATAAAAACAGCACCTTCATCCCCTATCCACATGGTCCTTTCCGGTTTGCGCCTGAACTTGAGAAGTATATAGGTACAGTGTTTACCATGAAAAGACAAAAAAAAAAAAACACACACACATTCTGACCTACATAATCACATAAATAGAAACCAAGAAAATCCTCCCCCAAAAACGAAAAAAAAAAAAACAAAAAAACAAAAGAAAAGCTTTTAAATGAGGCATGTTCCCATATTTCCTCACCGTGCCATGATATGGGTCAACATTAAATGGCTCGAAACCAAAGGCGATATTTCTCATTAGCGACATGCTTCGTTTGGCGCTCAAATCTATAGCTTTATATACTTTTAGTTTTCATTCTGTATTTTGTGTTTATTTTTATTTTTTTGTTTTGGTAGTATTATTTCAACTCACCTTGTATACATACTATTGTTCCAGGATAAGACTGGACGTCGTCGTAGTCGTCGTACAATAATATATAAAATGTCCGACTTCCTCTTTTTGTGGTCCTCATGGTTCTGTATTGTGCTAAGCGCCATTAATTTTTATTATTGCGGTGATTTCAAATGATTTTGGTGCTATTTCGATTTCCAAATGATGCCTTTTTAGTATCATGGACTATCGTATCTATATTTAAAAAAAAAAAAATAGAGAGAAAATAGAGTCCTTTTTTTTAAATGTACCTAATCTAAGAGGAAAAGGAAGTTATTCAATGACAGCCATGACATAAGGTCATTTAGCAATTTGTTTATAATTTTATTGAGGCATTTTTTTTTTGAAACAGAGGTTGTATTAGGCCTATTATTATTGGGATTATGGTAATTCTTTTGAGTGAGCATGAATTTTTATAAACTTACCAACTAAATCAAATTTTTTTTATAATAATTATGAAGAGTTAGCTTTGAATGGACGTACAGAAGAACTTCACAGCGTGGTTTTGTGGGTATAATGAAAGATCTTCCAATATGGGTAGCTTGAATCATGCTGTCATTTTTGACTAAGTTTGGTCTTCCGGTGCCGTGAAATAAGGCCCAATGACAAAAATCTAAAATTTCTTTTTCAATGTGGAAATAACACCGAATTTTGGATTTGCCTTTGTTTCGCTATTTTTCAAGAAAACTGTTGATATTTGTGCCTGCCTGGTGAATAAACAATGAACATACCCTTTGCGGATCGACAGAGGTACGTAATCTGGAGTCTGGACAGAGGAGAGGGCCCAAAGAGGGAGTTAAAACTCTTGGAATCCACAAAGCGGTCCATCCAAGGTAGTTTTGTTTAAGAAAACTCTTAACAAATTAGGAATAAATAAGGTTAATATAATTGGTAATGGTTTCAATACAAATTTGTATACAAAAATATTTGGTTTTATTTCCAAATGAATTTTGGCATTATTTCAAAATTTGACCATACTTCTATTTTGGAATAGAAATCAGTCCAAAGTTGAGATTTTATTTTATTTCTTTGTGACTTCTTTCACTCTTGTCTCCGTCTCATGTCAGTTCTCGGTATCATCTCAAAGGCATCGCGTTTTTTGTGTTTTCGTGGAAGAATTAATATCTTATTTACTTTTGAATCGAGATAGAAGCAGCTTTAATATTTATATGGAACAATTATTCAACTGTGCAAAAATATTCCTTTCCATATTTAGTACCGTAACCACCTAGCCCCCGCGCCTCCGCCGAGACTCACGGTAAATTTCAGTCCAATATAAATACGGACTAATTTCGGATGCTTTGAAGGAAGTATCGTCTCATCGCCACCATTAACCCTTTATGAATGAATCCATCCTAAAAATACCAATGTTTGAGTTAAAACAAAAGCATAAAATATCTATGGGTATTTTAAATAGCTTAAAATGTTGATTCTTGCTTTGGTAAATTTATTTTAAAGAATTAAAATAGTATTTGTAGGTACCTACCTTAAAGTATACCCATACAAAAATCAAACAAAAACTTTCCTTAAGTAGGTATTATAGTTTTATATCTTTTTACCACAAAGAGCTTTTAACACCTAAACAATTTTTGTTCTGCAAGGATAAGCTAGGTATCCAAACAAATACTCAAAAAAAATGAAAATGTTTTAATATGAAATGGATTAGTTAATTTAATTTAAAGTGCCACTTCCTTGCATAACAGAAATTTACTTTCACTGATGCAAATAATTTCTTTATAGTGGTTAGCTCGAAATTCGTACAGATAGTTTGTTTAATTCAGAGGATATAATATTTAATTAAAGGAATTGTCGACATTCATTTTATTATTACAATCTTTTAGATTCTTTCAACAATTTTTGTTTCACAACCGAAAATTTAATACAAAGTGGAGCTTGGCTTGGATGTACAGTAAAACCCGCTTAAGAGAAACTGCAAAATGTCACAGTCCTTCTTTCACTTAAGCGGGTTTTTCACTTACACGAACCCCGCTTAAGTGAACAAAAATTGCACTTAAGTGGATTTAAAAATTCTAAAAAGGGTTCTGACATATAAGAAATTAAAATGTCATTTTCGTGATGAAAATATGGTGGAGGTGAAAAATAAAAGAGAAGAAGTGTTTAAACATACTTTGCGAAAAAAACGACTTGTCGTTTCAATTACGGTTAGTAATACAAGGGCACAAATATAAACACAAACACAACCACAAACACAAATACAAACACAAGCACAAACACAAACACTAAACTATGTAGGTTATACATAATTAAAAAAGGCTATTAAAATTTTTAACGAAATTACGTATTAATAGCGGCCGTATAGCGAGTTATGCAGGGAGGGCCGAACTGTCACTTTTTAGAATAAACTACATTTTTACATTTGCTACGTATAGTTAATGTAGTTTATGTAGTTAAACGTAGTTAAATGTAGTTAATAAAACAAATTATAGCAAATGTAGTTTCCAATGTCAAGTGATCTACCATCTGTCACTTTGAAGTTTGAATTTTTAGTTAAAATGTTCACTTTTTTTATGGAATTTGTGTATTATTTCACTAGATTATAAACTATGTATGTAGCAAACGTAACAATTTGTAGTAAATAAGGCGTATAGTTTATTCAATTAGCGTATAGTTGGTGATGTAGAAAATGTATATGTAGTTAATTCGGCCAACTCTGGGTATGAGTATTTATTTTTTTTAAATATTAATACATATTAGGTACATATATTGTCGCAGTATTATTTTAAACACCTACTCTAAATCATTATTAAATTCGAAGCCGACTCTAAAAATGAGCTTTGGAATGAGAGAGAGAAGTTTGTCATTTCCTAACAAAAATTAAAGAAAAATGTTTTCTGATTAGTGTGTGGTGCGTAGTGTAGAGTAGTGGAACCTTCAATCGACGTCTATGTTTTGAAATATAATATACCTAGGGATGCAAGATTTGAAAAAAAATTTACAGATTTCACTCATAGAGTAACTATGGGGACATTGAAAATGACTTATGTTAGCTCGATAAAATAAAAACATGAATAATCTTTCTAATTTGTATCCTATAGTTGCACTAAAACTTCTGAAGCTGTCTAAGAAACCATTCTTCAGTCTGAAATTACAATATGTAGATATTTTTAATGTTGAATCCCAGTTGGCGGTTAAATTAATGTTGTTCAGTTCAGTTTATTTAATCACGGCGCGCGCTGATGTTGAAGAAAATCAAATATTTGGTCAAATTGATTTAGAAGTCTCTCAACTTATTGAACTATTTATATATAGGCAAGTTATTTGATTTACTGTCAAAGTGAACCCTTTTTAACGCGAGAATAAATTTATAAATAATTTGATGTGATAGCTCAAACTCATTGCAAACCTGATTTACCTAATTTTTTAGGTATTCTATAATATTTTGCATTTTGAACTCATCTTTTAATAAATTTAATAAACTCGAGTCGTGTAATTTCTTAAGACAATATTAATGGTTTTGACAGATAAGCAGTATTCTTTTATCTGAGTATATGAAAAGCAAAGCACCAATTAAGTTGACAGCTGAGTTGACAACCAAATTGAATCTTTTTTTTTTTTCATTTGAGGACCTTAAGGTATAGAACTGTAATAGTCGGAAGATGTTGGAAGAAAATTCTCTCAGTTCACTTACGCATGGAGCGGTCGGTGAGCGCTCTTCACTTCCGAAAGCAAAAGTAAAAAATTGGTCGAAACGAAGGAAAACTCAATTATGGGCACGTCATATGAATTCTTTGTATTCGTTTCGTTTCGTACGACCACTTAGGGCGGCATCCGACTATTATAGTTCTACCTTCAACCTTGAACATCTGAACATCTGAACATTAGAACTAAATCTATATTAGTTTATTAAAGAAGTTCAATTATATTGCAGTACCTATGAATATTCTAAGTTCAATAATCGCATTGGCTTAGACGTAAGTAAAGTTTTGTAACATAAATTTATAACCTGAGATTTTACTTGAATTCTGAGACCTTAACCTCAAAGATCCGATAGTTAGAACAGAAGATAAAAGCTTACCAAATAAACCCTTTTCGATGTTTATATTTAAGTTGCTTAGGTAAGTTAATAAATATGATTTAAAATCACGAAAATAAATATAAACCAGCATAAAAGTGTTCATATATGCGTTTCGCCCCGATGTAATGGTTGGGCTCATCAGAAGATGACCATTACATCTTGTCTTGACGCATATTTTCCCGAATAAATCGAGATTCCATCTTCTGATGAGCCCAACCATTACATCGGGGCGAAACGCATATATGAACACTTTTATGCTGGTTTATATTTATTTTCGTGATTTTAAATCATATTTATTAAAATAAACGGTGTTCAGGAAAAAACAATTCGACTGTTAACAGTCAAATATTTCTTCTTCAGGTAAGTTAATCCTACCTCTAGACTGATTAAAGTTAACTTAAATACCTTATCCTTCAACAACTTAGAACTAATGTTGTAAGTTTATTAAAGAGAAACGCAAGTAGGTACCTTTGCATATTTCAGGCTCAAAAATAACATTGGTTTGGACGTAGGTCAAGTTCAAAAACCCCATTGGTTAAGACGTTGGTCAAGTTCAAAAATCGCATTGGTGTAGACATAGGTCAAGTTCAAAATCTCATTGGCTTAGACGTAGGTCAAGTTCCAAAATCGCATTGGCTTAGACGTTGGTCAAGCTCAAAAATCGAATTGGTTTAGACGTATAGTTCAAGTTAAAAAATCACATTGGGTTAGACGTATGTCAAGTTCAAAAATCGCATTGGCTTAGACGTTGGTCAAGCTCAAAAATCACAATGGTTTAGATGTTGTTTTGTCAAATAAATTTGTAGCCTGAGATTTTACCTTAATTCTAAGACATTAACCTCAAAGATCCGATAATTAGAACAAAAGATACCAAATCAAACCTTTTCGATTAGGTATTATATTTAAGTTGTTTCGCTAGGTTAATTCTACCTCTAGCCTGGTTAACCTCAATTTAAATACCTTAACCTTCAACATCCCTTATAGAACTAAAGTTATAAGTTATAATCAAAGAGGTTCAGGTATAAGTCTCTGTACATATTCTAGGTTCAACTATCGAATTGATTAAGAATGAAGTCAAGTTTTGTCACATAAATTTTGAAGCCTGACATTTAACTTATTTTAAACCTTAATCTTTAAGATCCGATTATTAGTACCTACAGAAGTAAAAAGGCAACCAGACCAAATAAATCAATCCTTTTATATAAATGTACATGAATTATGTATGTACCTACCTATATAAATACGTAGGTATATGAATTTTGTTGGCGATGCTAACAAAGCCAATTTTTTTTATTCAATTTTGATGAATTAAACCTAAACGTTTTTCACCTACACTTTTATGTTATTTCAATTATTTTTTAACTGAATAAATTAGTTTGATATTTTACCTTCATTTTAAGACCTTTATTTTAAATATCCGATTGTTAGAACAGAAGTTATAAGCCAACCAAACCAACCTAATCGTACCATTACGAATAATATTTGCAAAATACCTACAACAATTTAATCAACATAACATTTTACAAACATACCTAACCTACTTAATAATGTAGCTATGTATGTATATCATTTTTGTTTGCCACCAGCCACAGTGCAGTGGTGGTTTTTTATTGCACACATTCCACTTCAACCAACGTCTTGCCGACAGCAATGTATATTCTTTGTGGGTACGTTTTTTTCTTTTTCTTTTTGTTTTCTTGTTCCTCACGTCATTTGCCGTGATGAAATTAGTTCTCAAAAGCTAATCTTTCACGTTTTTAGTATGACATTTTGTAAGCTTTTGCAAAAATGTTGATGCAGATTTGTAGCCTGTCATTTTATGTTTAAGTATCTATCTTAATATTAAGCATCCGATAATTATAACCTGAGTAATAGGCTTCTAAGTGCGCTCAAATCGAGTGATTTTAAGATTTCATACAAATTCAACTATCCTCCACTGAAGCTCGTCGGTTGGAGACGATCAACGTGTAGGTACGATTCATCGATTGTGTCTTTAGGTTCATTTTGGCATTTTCTTTGGTAACACCAACCAAAAATTCAATCCTGAGCCCCCTATACGCTAGAGTTCATTTCGTTCATTTGTTATATATTCATTTGTTCATTTAATCATTTTGGTAACACCATATTTTTCTCAAAACGACCCTATAACCATTTTCAATGTTAAAAACTTTGTGGGACAAATTTATTTTGAGAACATAACGATGACATCCTTTCCAAAAACTTAAAAAGTATGATTTATTTTTATTCGAAAAAAAAATCTTCAATTTTAAATCAGTCTTTTATTTAATATACATATGTATTCAAATTTATTATTATTATTTATTGTATTATTATTATTATTTATTGTATTATTCATACTAGAATGTCAGTTTATTTGACTTGACCATTCTTTATTCCGTCAATTTCATTGAATTTTTGAACAACAAAAACAACTTAAAGTAGCTTCCACCAATTGTATACGAATTAATTTATAATTCGTTTTAATTAATTATTTGGCTGGAGATATAGCTATTTCAAGGGGTGCCAAGCCCTATCATCAGTCTCCTTATTTAGATGGTGCTGAGCTTTAATCCATTTTTATGATGAAAAACTTTCTACATGCACACCATAGTGATCGAACCCAAGCATATCAGATTAGCTCAGTCTTAGAAGCCGTATACACTACGCATTCCACTGCCTAAGACCACTTACGTCACAGGTCGAGATGTGTTGTCTCCAGCCAAATAATTAATTAAAACGAATTATAAATTAATTCGTATACAATTGGTGGTAGCTACTTTAAGTTGTTGTTGTTGTTCAAAAATTCAATGAAAATCAAAATTACAGACTAAAGCCTCAACTACATAAGCCAAAAAAGTGAAAAAGTGCAAAAGTGAACATTTTTAAATTGATTTTGTGATAGTTTTTCTGACTAGAAAACTTATAAAAATGATGCAGAAAGCTTAAATTTTGGTTTAAAAACAAATTTGTGTATTCTTTTTCACAAAACAACGGCGCTAGCGGTAAAAAAAATATTTTTACTTTTGTACTTCAGTACTTTTTGGCTTATGTAGTTAAGCCTTAAGGCGTAAATTAATAAAAAAAGAATTTGATATTTATAAACATAATAAAAACAAAACTAACAGTCTTTTAATAAAGCAACAAACTCATAATTTTTTACAAGGCAGAAGGTATAAGTTTTTATATGTATTTTTCTGCTGATAACACTTTTGAAACGATTTCTTTTATAGCAAAATTATTTTTATAAAATTCCTTGAATTCTAGCTGCATGTAACTAAATATTAAAATTTTGTTTAATCAACAATTTCCGCCTAAATTAACGACATAGAAACTTCATTTCTTTCTTCATACCATGAGATTTTCATAGAACTGACAATTCTTTCAGAGCTGGCATTTGAAATTGGCAAAGAAAAAACAAAATCACATAATTTTTCAAAGTTGTTTTTTTTTTTAAGTTTACTCAAATATCGACAGAATTTTCGTTCTTAATATTTCTATATTCATTTTCATAAACTAATTTATGTAAGTTGCACGAATTTTTTTCAATAACAAATCAATATTAACATTCAACACGTGTCATATGTCGTTATATTTTTGTATTATGTGCGAATACCACTAAAACGACCTTTCCATTGACTATAAGCTCTGTAGTTCAATTTTTTTAATAATAGTAAATGTGAACTGCAGTTGGACGACCGAAAATTTCAATTTTACACATTCTTTGAATTTTTTTCGTATGATTAAAAATGAATATGGGTTGAAATCGAAACAACAAAAGGAGAGCGAAAAAAAATATGGAATTTATGCGCTAGTTTTGGTGCAAATATTAAAATACGCGACATGATTGGTCTTTGAAAAATTTATTTTCAAATGAATTCGGAAAACGGTCATTGAATGCGAAAGCTTGCAAAACGACACAGGTCGGGCGACACGGCGTCGTTGAATGTGAACCCCCCCTAATCAATGGAAAAGAAAGTGCATTCCAACATAAAAATGAAGCACATGTTACAATTAAAATGATAAAATAAATTTAATCTTAATAGAATTTTAAATCTTTTGCAGGACCACCGGGGCATTATATCAAATTACATACGGGACATAAAGGGACATAATTTTCCGGGGGGGGGGGGGGGGGCACTACCAGGGCAGGAGTGGTTTTTCCGGACAGTCCCGCTCCATGCGGCAGGAAGTCTGTCATCCCTAAATCCACCATTTCTTAAAACTTCGGTGAATTTTCTCTTACAAAAGATAAAATACATAATAAATCATCGGTTCGAAAGAAAAACAACACAAAATACTCATCTATTCCTATTTTTTCAGAATTATTAAGTGAAAGAAAATTAAATAGATATTTGAATTTTTATTAATCTGTTAAAATATTCCAAATGTTCTACTGTATATAGGGCCTTGTATTTTTCCAATTTTATCTCTAAAATTTCATTTGTTGAGTTGTGTTGTTTTTCTTCCGAACTGAAGATATTTTACAAGAACATAACTTATTGATTTAAATGTTAGTTTCAAGTATACAAAACTCAGTCGCATAAATGTAGAGTTTAGTTATGTTTGAAGTATCGACATATTTATATAATAAATATCTACATCTGAAAAATATTATGTATATCGCTTCAGGGTGTATCGAACGCCCTTATAATTGAGTGCTTTGTAATTGTCCATATATATATACATACATATGAAGCTTAATGTGCCATGACTATATTCACAAAGCATATAACACTTCAATACCTTTTCCAATATTTCACATCAAATAATAAGGAGGTATAGGTGTACAAACATATTTGCAGAAATACCAAACAATGCAATTGCAATTCAAATAAAAAGTAGCATTAATTAAAAAGCCTGCATTTTTCAAGCCCCCTATATATATATCATTTTTTGTTCCTAGAAATACAGTCCATATAGCAATATACTTACTCTATTAGGAATACTTCGCATGTTAGCTCAATTTTGCCGACATCCATGTCTGCTGTGTATGGTTAATATGGTATCGAGTACTTGGAACTTCTATGTGTCTCTATGGATGTTACATTTTTTTTTATATAAAAATGGAATCAAGCAAGAGAAATTGAACACCCATACAGACCTCTTTTTCTCTGAACGTTTACCGACGTCATCGTCATCGTCATCGTCATCGTCAACGTCAACGTCACTTTCATCGCCACAATCGTCGTCATAGTGAATCATCACCACCCCGCCATGCCGTAACAGTCATCATCATCAGCATTATCATTATCATCGTCATCATCATCGTCATCATCATCGTCATCATCATTATCACTATCATCATCATCGTAATCATCATCATCATCATCATCATCATCATCATCATCATCATCATCATCATCATCATCATCATCATCATCATCATCATCATCATCATCATCATCATCATCATCATCATCATCATCATCATCATCATCATCATCATCATCATCATCATCATCATCATCATCATCATCATCATCATCATCATCATCATCATCATCATCATCATCATCATCATCATCATCATCATCATCATCATCATCATCATCATCATCATCGAACCTTTCAATTATTGGAAAAGTTTTGAAATTAAAATTTTAATTACGGTTGACTGAACGTTGTGACTAATTATATGTGCATCTGAAGTAACGACCATCGACCATCTATACTAACTCAATGTGCGAGGCTGTGCTGGGCCGATGGTGATGCTGAATTGCTGACTGTTCCTGTGAAATGTGAAAAAAATTCTCGCGTTTTACAATCACGCTGCTCAATCACGTGAATATAGATGCCACGCTGTGGCTGGCGCTATACTATGCTTGCATCCGAACGTGTTTGATGTTGGTCTATAAGGTACATATATACAGGTATACACCATGATATGACACTGATCATATGGCTTCAATAAAAATAACAAAAATAAAAAATAATATAAAAATACTTTTACGACTTAAATGTACATTGCCGGAGAAATAAGAGAATTATTCTCCTGACAGTGGAATTTTTATTTCATTCCGTTTTACTGAATATTTTTTTTTTTTTTTTTTAACTTCCATGGCAATGTATTTCCTGTTCCTGATCCTGACGTTAATGACTGGGCAGCCATCCAGCTCGCGCATTAACGGTAATTGAATTAATTTTAACGAGATGTGATAGGTACATATAAGTTCGACGACGTTTGTTATATATTATGTAGTTGCCTTTTTTCTTAACATGATGTAATATACAGGGTGTCCCGAAATCACCGCCTCAGAAGAAAACCATGAGTTCCTAAGGTCATTTCAAGTCGAAAAACTTAAGAGGTAATTTTCTCGTTTTTGCTTCGTTTTCGACTTATAACGGTTTTTATGATTTTTATTCTTTTTTCCTTTCACTGGCTCTAACTTTGCCAAACTACAACCGATTTCCGAAATTTTTTAGACATTGTATAGACAAAGGCTTGGTCATGGTTGAGGGTTGCGCAAGGAAAGTTTGTTTTTACGACATTATGTACCTTATAAATGTTTATTGATGGTCATGGAGATATGTATGTATGTATTTATTGGATAATTATCATAATTTTTTTTTTGTATTAATTCAAAATTTGTATTCATGATCTGTAGGATTGACAATTAATTTGAAGATTTAAGAAGAAGCTAAATTATATTTGTCAAATTTGATTATTGGTAAAAATATAAATAAACAGAACCATAAATTGATAGTCTTTCAGAAGTTCATAACCTAACCAAATTTTTGTAATTTACGCACGATTTTTATTAAATTAATATTGAACAATCCATTGTGAAGTTTTGGTTTGTCTAAATAACTCTTGTTTCTTTAGGTATATGACGAAAGATTTGAAGTTATCGGAGGAATATTCGTTTGCTGGTCGCCTATACATTCACTTATGTAAGTCTGATAAAACCCCTAGCCGTTAATCTTACCAAAAGTGACCTATATCTAAAGCACTAAATAATTTAATTTAACCATTTTTTTTATAAAAGTCTATGGAAAGTATTTTATAAAATGTACCGTAATTATTCTTGGTTCAAAAAGCCAATTACTAACGAAAGTGTGGATGGTAGTGTCTAAAAAACACCAAGTTTAAACAAAATTGATCTCTCCGAGCAAACGCAGACAAACAGAATTTTGAGATCCACTTTTTCCATCTTCCTTTAAATCGTTAAGTCAATTTTGACTAAAATCAAGAGTTTAATTTTTTTAGGGAATGCCATAACCTGCAATACCTGTCAGTATGGTGGATCCACGGGGCACACTGGCCAATTTAATACAAATAAATGAAAAAAAATATGTTTTATTGTTATTAAAAAACCGTTTGGTTAAGAGATAAATAGCCAAACAACAACTAACAACAACAAAAAATCCCAAATCTTTTGAGTCTTACATGTGGCAGCTTCGCAAAGTCACGCAATGAACTTTGCTTACTCTTGATTTTGTTAGACGCAGGTTTACAAAAGTTTTGTTGTTATGGATTTTAAATTATTTGAAACAAAAAAAGTATGTAGGATAGTGTCAATGGTAAGTTTTGTTATATACAACGCGTTTTGGTAAAAAAAAAAATTTGATTTACACACAATAAAAATTATTTTTAAAGCGCATTTTTATGGTAGCGCCATAGGAGCTTTTTTTCATTCTTGGAGGATAAAAAAAAGTGCCGCAAAGTGCCATCATGAAAGTAGTGTTATTTTGAAGATCCATTATTAATCTTAAGTTGAATAGTAAATTTAATTGCCAAGACCCCCTTTTTTTAAACGTTTTTCAGGGTGACCAATTATTTCTCGGAATTAAATTTTTTCCTTGATAGGAAATTAAAGAATCTTTATCGGGCAGCTGTCAGAAGATATTTTAGAAGCCCGTCAAAAAGATTGTAAAACTTATAGGGTCGTAATTTCCAGGAAAATGTCCCGTGTTGGTACAAATACTGATTTTCTTCACAATTTGCTGATTTCCTCTGATCCTAT
The DNA here is from genome assembly GCA_929447395.1 of Epistrophe grossulariae. Taxonomy (NCBI): domain Eukaryota; kingdom Metazoa; phylum Arthropoda; class Insecta; order Diptera; family Syrphidae; genus Epistrophe; species Epistrophe grossulariae. The sequence continues at coordinate 18,809,223 of OV839566.1, read as the reverse complement.
AAATCACAGATTTCCGTCAACTCCCAAACGACATATTAAAATTCAACCACCCGAGGTTTAAGAAATGGTGCTTGAATTTTAAGCAAATTAAGTATATTTTCGAATTAAGTCCAGCTAATGACCCTCAAATCGACGACTGTGCGGGGCTCCGGACCACCCCCCATGATCATTTGAACCCAATATTTGTATTTTAATTTATTTATTAAATATTAATTTCTCTTTGACCTAAATTTGGTCTACATTTGATCTACTTAATACCAGAAGGTCCATCTTTTTATTAAATTTCGACTAAAAATTTCTTCAACTGTAATGAATACACAGATATACCTCCAAAACTTCAAATCTTAGTGGAAAAAGGAGCATACCAAACTAACATTAGATTGCGTAACAGTTTTATGAGGGAAACTTAGTTTAAGGGCTTAGGGGCAGTTTCACAGTGAAGTAAGTGACATATTTAAGTGCCAAATACGGAAAACTGATTCCCAATATCACAGTGTAAACCTATCGGAATAAGTGACTATTAAGTCTCCCATGTTGGCCACTTAAGTTCCACTTACTCAGGTAGTAAAACTGCGGCTAAAGTGCCAAAATGTCAAAATTAAGTTCCACTTATTTTGTTAAGTGTGGACTGTGAAACTGGCCCTTAATGTATGTTAAATTTTAAAGACTTAGGCAATTTATCATACCTCACCAAAGCAATAGAGCGTGAAGTTAGCACCGCAAATTTGAAAATTTCGAGGATGAAAAAATTATTTTTTTTTTTTTTTTAACTTAAATTCGTGCTGTTTTGTGCTCAAAAAATGATACAACCGAAGAGATAAATAAATCGCATATTTGCAACTTTTAAGACCGAAC